>JAEMPF020012744.1:18685-31915 GCA_022496165.2 Catalaphyllia jardinei
CCAACAGAAGTCAACAGACTGTACTTAATAATTTAAACCAGCTTCCTGGTACAAGGTGGAAGTTAACAGGAATAGTTTTGGATTTTTAATGTTTTGCTGTGAATGAGGCATCAGTAATGTCCCTTGACTGTGCACTCCATGTTATGCTCAGACTACCAGATTGTTTTCTATGAAACGGAAAGAAACAATTTTTTTTACTAATCGCTGCTCCAGAGAGGGAACTCCCATAAAGAAACAAGAACGGGTCTGCTCGCCCCACCTTTTAGGGTCAAACAAGCGGTTTTGGTCAGTCTCTTTGTGTGTTTAGCCTCAAAAGGTCCACAGTGGCAGCTTTTGCGGTACATTTCAGGGTATTGAGCTGAAAAAAATATGACGGGAAATATTTAAATGTGAACTAATTTTTAACCTTGTCTCAAAATTTGTACCTTCAAGCCACATCCACAAAACAGGTTCTTGGTGCCTCCTAGGAGTTCTTTTCACATTGTCGGACGAGCTCCCCCCCGGCGTCCTCTTTATATTGGAGTCTTCCCCTTCCCCCTTGATCACTGCTCGAATGATAAACATATCAGACTTCCTGTTTCTTTTTCCTTTTCAGTGTACGTGATCCGGATACAGATGAATCGTGAGGGTACACACACATATCCGACCTGGGTCAAAGTTGAACTAATTCGATGCCAATCTAACTAACTGACTAGACTCGTGTTTGTCATGCTGGTGATTATAACTTTCTGGTACGATTGGTTTAGAGAGAATAGACTTATGAAATAAAATCCCTTGATTGATTGGTATGAGTGTAAATTAATTATTTCTTGCGCATTTTTACTTTTTTGACGTCAGGATAGAAACTCTCCTGGAGCCCCATTGACGCGGCGCGTCCAAGCAAGCACTGCAAATCGAAACTTCAGCCAACGCCCTGAGTCAGTCAGTTGCAGCTGCTGTGGTTGCGTCTATAAGTGCAATGGCTTCTTCTATGATCTCTTGGTTTGTTTTTGTGATCTTCACAAGTCAGACGACAGCGTCGCATTTTCGCGGTGGAATCATAACTTGGAAGCCTGATGAATACATTGGGAACAAGGTAATTGATGCAAATGTAGAGTTGAGTGGGGTTGTTAGATACATTTCTGAGCGTAATCGTATCGATTCGATTCAGTAGCTACTTTCCAATATACGCCCTCTTTTTGAGTGATCCTTAATGGTAGGACTATTCGTTTACGGGTCATGTTTGTAAAGCTTCATCGTAGTACATGCAAATCATTCGTCTATGGTTTTTCTTCACAACATACTCCGAAACACTTTTCTCAAATGTTATTTCAGTGTGACGCTATGTGAGTGACAATTCCTTCGGTTAAAAGACCCCTCATTTTTTTCATACACGTGGGTATTAATGCCAGGAAGAAAGTAAGCGCCCTGTCTCCCGTTAGCGCCCTCGGTTCAGCTCTCAAAATATAAAGCAAGCGCTCAGAGGCGCTGAATCGAATGATTACGACATCTAGAGCAAAGTAAGATTACCCTTAAGGCATGGAACAGAAAGTGAATTTTCGGCAGACTCGTGCAGATTGTTTTAATCTGACTCAGTATAATGTAAAAGCTTTATTTAAGGGAAGGCAAATATAAATTTATAAACGCAGCTCTTAAAGCAATTTCAAGTTCCACCTTGTCCTATTTACGATGCAGGGTCTAAAGACCGGGCCGCTTGGAAAACTCTTAGCATTAAAAAATGGTTTGAATCTTACCTTAATCGAATTTAATTAGCTTTGCAATTGGTAGAATGTTCACTCCTCTGGAGATTTTTGAATTCAAGCAGTTGAATCACTGGTAAAATTATTCAAAAGGAGTTATGACTTTAGCAAATAGTTTTGTGAGAATCCGAAGAATGCTGGCTGCACTCCAACAAGGCGAGATTTGTCTAGAAATATGGTGCATGGGTTGAGTGTTCCGAAGAACCAAAATTACCAATTATATTCTCAGAAACTTGCAGTTATTTGGAAATCCAGATTTTAAGAGGGAATTAACTGAATTTTTCAACAAGAGGAGTTTTAAGGGAATAATTAGCGTGAAATGAAAAAAAGCGACCAGCTACGGTAAACAAAGAATGGGCGACCGTAAACATTTGCATTAAGTGTTAGTCGGAACAAAAAGTTTGGAAACATAATTCCACCAGCAACTTTCCAGAAAGAAAACGAAACTGGTTTCTAATTGTTGTGTTGCATTAAAAAAAAAAATTATTGGAGAACCCTGCCGAAAGGTTCGGATAACATTGGCCTTCGAAAGTTATTTCAACTTCCGGGATTCTTGGAATTGTCCTTCAGGGTTTGATTAGACGGCTGAAACTAATCTCAAAAGAATAAAAAGAGCTTTCGACAGTTGTCATCTTGACATGCACCAACCTGGCTTTTTTTTAATCCTTTGTAGTATAAATAATTTGAGAACAAACTGAACCTCTAAAAACTAAGCATTTTACCGGTTTTAACGTAGTATCCGAGTAAATAATAATTGATGGACTTGATTGAGGGGGACATTAGGTTCTGAACACGGACGGGGGTACTCCCTTATATGGGCTATATAGGTATGTGCGACCCCAAAGGGTATGGTTTTTCAGCCATTTTGGTCTTAAATAGGGTATGTTTTTGTGCTCTAGTCTTGAATTGGGGATGTATCTTAGAAGAAACTGCTTTTTCATAATTATCGATAAGGGCTTAAATAAAGGTCTTTCAAAAATTATCTATAGGGCAACTGTGTGTGCCGCAACGGTCACAAATAGAGTATCGAATTTTTGGTCAGGTCATAAATAAGGCAGAGAAAATCGCAGATTTTAGTCTTAAATAGGGTAAGGGATTTTGGAAGCCGACCGCACAACCCCACCATTTTTTTGGTGGGGAATATCACCATCCCCCCCCCTTCCCCTCCCGACCACCGATCTGAAAACCGCAATACCACAAAAAATTCCGCGAATACCGCAATACCGCAAAAAAAAAAATCGCTAAATACCGCAATACTTCAATAAGGAATGGAAACCGAAGCCACTACTCTGTCTGTTAACTGGCGTGCTGGCTAATAATTAACAAAAAATAACATACCTTTTACGATTGCGACCCAAGGAATTGCAGTTTACTGTTACCATGAGACTTAAGTTTCATTGGGAATGTTCAATAGAAAACTGGAAAAGGGACGGAGAGGTTGTAAGACTTGAAGGATAATTTTTCATACCGTCCGAAATGCTGAAAAACCGCATCCCGCAGGATAGGAGAATACCGCGATATTGCATTTCGAGATTAAATTACCAAAACACCGCAAGAAAAATAGTTCAACACTGCAATACCGCAAATTAACCCCAATGTACTTCTTGATGTTAAATGAAGACATAAACAGTTGTGTTGAGTTGGAAGCAATAACCCAGCGGTAAGTAAACGGAGTCAGCCTTAGCGCAGAGTTCAGGGATAGGAATCTTTTCCATCTTTTCCATCGCTTGTAGTTTTAAATTTGAAATCTCGTGAGTGAAAAGGAGCAAAACAATAAAGGAAATAGCCAAAAACGGTGCAACATTGACGGCTTCTTGAAACTTGGTACTAAATAGACACAATCAGACATTTTTAAGCTGAATAAAATGCAAAACTCCGGGTGAAACCTTAAAATGTTTGCAAGGATGAAGATGGAAGTGGAATAAAGCTTTAATTAAGATAGGTAAACCTACATGTTTTGTTTTAGATAAATTTCAACTTCCGATTGGGTTTTCGAAGATCGTTCTCAAACAGCTACTTCTGCGACAGTGCAATGGTCGCCCAGCAGAGCATTGTGGGAAGTGGAGGCTCCTGGTCTGCAAGACATGACAGGGGATATTATGGGTCTCGGACTGTAGCAGATACTGGGTACCACTGTACGGACTTCAGTGTCAACGAGGACTGGACACAAGGTGAAAACACTTTTAACTACACTTTCCCGGATGATGGTCCTTGGCTGGTGAGGTGAGCCAGTTATTTAAAACTCTCTGTGTTATACATTACATATTTGTAGCCTTATTCTAAACACGTTTTATTTATTCACATGCAAAATTTTCGAGAATGGTAACATTTTCACAGCTGTGATGAAGTATTTAACTTAGTATAGAGTATTGCCTTCGCTTAACAATTCTATCGAGAAGTGGGGTTTTACATAGCTTAATACTCTATAACGTTTCCATCACCTAGTTGTCTCAGTTTTATTAAACACTGGAATGAATAGTACGTTTCTAAATCATACGGCTATATGTCTTGTTTCTGTTCAGTTACTCGAGTTGCTGCTGGATCTCGTTAGCAAATGGAGGTGGAAACTGGTTTCTGTCGACTACTGTCAATTTAACCAGACGACAAGATAACGGAAAAATTAACTCGTCTCCAATCTCTGCACTCTCTCCCATTGTCCGACACCAGCAAGGCTGCTCGAAAACAATAGTTATTCCGGCGGAGGACTCGGACGGCGACAAAGTGCGCTGTAGATGGTCAAGTGGTTCGCAAAGAGAATGCGGTGGTGTATGCCAGGGATTCAGTTCCAGTGGCACTCTAGACGAAGTAAGCCAAAGAAGGCGTCAAGCCCGGTCTATACCAGCAAGTTTTTAAGTGGCAATGTTAATTGGGCAAATACAGTCGAACCTCCAGTTGCTACCACCGCTCGTAAGCGACCGCCAGTTTTTCAAAATAACAAAAGTTTCCAAGTCAAATCACTATATTTGGAACCTCTTGTAAGCGATCGCGACCACTTTTAGAGTTAAAAGTTTAAAATTTTCTTTTGTTTTTAACGTCTCTTAAGCGACCCCTTGACAAATAATGGAGCATAAGTTGAATAATAAGGCGTTCCCAGGTAGTACAAGATACAAAAATTTCTTAATGGGAAGTACCGTTTTTTTTTCTCAAAATTGAATTTTCACAGGAATGAACATTTAAAACATGGGATAAGTCTCTGCAGTCACCATATGCTAATGAGGCTAAATTTTGGCCTAATATGGTCTAAGCTCTCCACGTAGGCGACAACCTTCCATAAGCGACCACATAGGCTTGACATTTTGGCTGGTCGCTTACGGGAGGTTCGACTGTATATTTGATCGTGTTGATGACTCAGCAAATATTTGTCAACAGTTCAAAGTTAAGTGCACGGTCAGTAATGACTTTGGACAGGAGAGATCCCAGTGCAGAAACAAGGTGGGGGCTGCGCGCTCAGTGGCCGCCCGCGAAAAATATGGCGCTTGCCAACTGTATGTGCACATTTTATACGACGGGTTGTCTACATGAGCAATTTTTCGAATTTGTCATATAAAAGCTAACACGTCAGCCTTTCGTCAAATATATTCATAACGGCATAAAAATTGGCCGATTTTCCTCATTTACATGCAAGAGCAAATAAGAATTGTCACATAAAAATTGCTACTGTAGACCAAGCCTTGAACAACATTATCATACAAAACACCGCAAAAAAAAATAGATAGACACACTTCTTCAAGTACAAAATCACATACTTTTGTTGAGCGGTTCTATCGTACGTTTTGTTAATTGCTTGAAAATGCGTCTCTTTTGAAAATTGTGTTTGCAAGATGTAAATAAGACAGGCATTCGTTACAGATTCAGTAGGTAAACCGCCTCGATGAGAATATCGATATTTCACTCGAAAACACTTCTTAGCGTTTTTTTGTTTAGTGTATTACGGTATGTTTATCTTGTTGCGAACAGGAAAAATGCACCCTCAGACTCTACAGCAATGCAGCACTCGGTTGGCACGCAGTAGCTATCACCTTAGAAGACTTTCCAGCTTCCACAACAAATTTTCAAACGGCCACTCCATTCAGTCATGTGAGCCTACAGTTCTTGGTACATGTGGCTTCTTCTTCAGGACCCTGTAACAGGGCCCCATTGCTGATTGGACAAAGCCCGAATGATGGATCTTGTGAGGAGGTGTCTGAAGGTGGCATCTTTTATAGCATCATTGAAGCCAAACATGTCGACTCTTCAAGAAGGTACTAGCCTTCCTATGGGCAAAACCTGTGTAATATGAGATAGTTCAATGACCCTCTTGAAATCGAACAATTGACAAGAAATCTGTCATTGATAATGATGCATCAAGCCTTATCTCGCATGCCGAGTCACGTCTCTATTACTACCTGTTATACATATTCTTTAGGGTCCTTTAGTGTCACACTGAAGTTATAGATTTCGAGAGCTCGAGAAGAAAACCATTTACTTACTTGATGATTACGAAAGTTGTATATGAGCTTTAAAGATAAGCCTCTGGCTCGAACATTGAGGGTAACCCCTTCCCATGCATTGACGTTAATAAATTGATTGATTGATTGATTGTATTGTACTGAATTACAAATTTGAGATTACAGAGACATCAACCCATTTAGTTGTTCTATTTTTGTTATTCCTTGAAGTAATGTAACGTATTTCGAGACGTGAAGTAAATTTTCTCACCAATTCAACTCCACTGTTTTGTTTTAGGATTGCTGAGATTATTACCGTCACACCACTATACATGAATCTTACCAACCTCTTGAACTACACTGATAACGTCGGGGATAATGTCTACTACAAGAACGTGTCATGGAGTCCAAAGTCATCTCAGAAAGGACGCCATATTTTCTGCTTCAAAGCTACAGACGATTATGGGTAAGAGCTTTCAACAGATATCTGCAAGTTTTTAGGGAATGTTTAACTTGCAGTCCCGAGAGGGGAACACCCATGTTATAAAAAACGGGGTTGCTCCGTGCTAGTCGTATCTTTTATGGGTTAAAAATGTTGTTTTGCATGGTTCCTCTTAAGGTGTCCAGCCTCAATAGGTCCATAGGACAGGAGATAATGTATTGTCTTAGAGTTGGTACTTCCTAGGGGTGAAAAACAATTCAAGCCGCCCCCACCAAGCGGGACCCCCCGGGCTTGCAGTCCTGTCCAATAAGGTAGATTGTTAGCAGGTTATTGAAACGTTTCCGAAATTGGTTACAAGCTATAAGGCCCTATAATATCGTCAGATTATAAAAATTCTTTTTCTCTTTAATTTACAGAATGGAAAGCGACCAGAGATGCATTACTATTCTTGTTGGAACAAGTAAGTACAAACTCAAAGCAGTGTAAAATTTGAGAATCGATCAAGAGGAAGCGGTATTCTCCTGGTCCTAACAGCGTCTAATTTTTATTTCCAGGCAATACTCCAAGACCCATTTTATCAACCCGTACACCTCTGATACCCACTTTGTACTGGCCATTGGGATCTGGATTTGTTGACTTTAATATTACGTTTGACCAACAGGTAATCTGAGCAATACATGAAGAGATTTCTCTGTCCAAAGTTAGACTGATAACAGGTAGCTTGCCCTTCAAAATGAAACTAAGCTCCGAGGCCACTTGAGGGAAACTCCCACCCTGTCTTGTAAAGAGCTAAAGTTCTTGCCATTCTCATCCAAAGAGCTAAAGAGTATTTCTACAAGACTTCAATTTAAGAGGCGTCATTTACCAATCTCTTTACTGACTCAGTAATCCCAGTCACCAAGACACAGGCATATGTTCATATGGGAATGACGTCTAGAGTATACTAAGACAGAACTAAACCAAACAAAAATAAAGGATATCAAACAAAATACTCCAGGCTAAAAGATAAAACAGATTCTATATTAGCATACATTTTATTCTCCTAACCAGATCAAGAGACCGCGCCATTCGAAATTTATACGAATCATCTTGCAAGGTCACGTCATATACAAACTTGACACGCGCTCTTCCAGTGATGTCACCATCGATCAAAACGGCTTCACTCTTCGCTTCAGCTTTCCCCAGGTTGTAATGAGCATGCGCGGAAATTATTCTGTTATTATGGATCGTGGTGCAGTGGTGGGCCTCGGATGTACCTCAGATGGTCCCCCTACACCTGGAATCAGCTCCACCAAAAGCTGGCACTTCAATATTGGAGTTTGTTCCAAAGGGACGTTTATTGCTGATAGCTACAACTGCGATGGTAAGATAACTAAACATATGTAGATTTAATGAGCATGAATCCAACTGTTTGGTGGACAACTACTAACAAACACCATACGCAAATTACCAGCTTCATTTTGTTAATTTTGCAATTAAGACGACGCAGACCATTTTAAAAATTTTAGGATCTATTTTTAATCAGCAGGCTACGTTTGACTACGCCGGAGTGTCTGAAAAACGATAAGGCTTTTCTATTCGCCTTTTTCCCCTCTGAAATTCAAAATGGCTGACTCTCCCGCACTTGTACTCCCCATGGAATTATTCAATGAGTTCATAAATCGCAAATATACAGCTCTTATTAACCTGGCAGGAGGTCTGTATGGGAGAATCATGAACGACTGAGGTCGTGAGTGGAGGCCGAACGCAGTGAGGTCTGTACACACCACCGAGATAACTATTCTCCCATACAGACCGACTCAGCTCGGTTAATAACTGGTTTGTGCCAAATGACGTTTTGTTCTCAAACGGCGATGAGGCGAACTTAATTCTGCCAAAGATTGCCCGCTCTCTTCATTTTTTTTTCTCATCAGGCTTTTTGGCACTTCCATAATTAAATATAATTGTTAGAAGGAAATAGTCAATATTTGTGCACTTAAGTTTGCAACTTTTTCACAAGAAAATGCAACTGGTGTAGATGCCGGTCTAAAAGAGAAAATCCAGACCGCTTTCAATATCGATTTCAGCCAATCAAATTCGTGAATTCGGTAGTTCCCAGTCCTAGCCATTTACGTCGACATCGTGACTTTTACACCATAACACAACGGGGAGGACCCCATACAAGTCACAACCTCGGCACCAAAACCATTGCAAAACAAAGGGTTTGATGAACAGTGCAATGGTTCCGCACCCCGTTATAAATCTTCATACATTTCATAGCCAACCTTTGCAAAACAACAGCGAAAAGCAAACTGTTAGTACGCCACGGTTGCATTATTTTTATTGCAATTACTCGCTATCTTCACTTATTTAACTGCAGCTGGTATTTATCGACGGGAAAGTGGCAATTAGATTATAAGGTAAAAGATTATCATTTTCAAATATGCCAACCTCGTTTCCAGGGGCTTTTCCCTGGCTTGGGGAAAGGCCCTGGAACGAGGTTGCGTTTCAAACATTTCGAAATTTTTAGTTGAATGGAAAGCGCCTCGTACCTCGTAAGATTGTCCTCACTGGAAATTTCCGGAAATTCAAACAAGAATTTTTCGAATGGAAAGTGCCCTTGGCAACAATGACTTTTCAATTATCGGGTTCGGCACCGACCCATAAAAACAATAATTAACACAGATGAACTGCATCAGTATTACTTCCTATGTCAAATAGAGACAATGGTTTTAGCCTAGCATGCAGAGGCCTTTCAATTTTATTTCATCCTTTTGTTTAGATGTGGATGAATGCTCGGACCCGTCGTCCATCTTAAGCCGTAAAAAAAGAAACATCTGGTACTGGCCTTACAGTTCTGCAACTCCTTTGCTTCCAGGTAATTTAGTTTTCCTAGCTTTTTATGTTCACGAATTCGCTAGTCAACCGTTTTGAAGCTCATGATCGTTACATTCTAAATTGCACCAGCCTGTTTACAACAGCTCATCATTGTCGATGTATCAACGTTTTAACATAACGATTTCGAACGGAAACTCTCAGAATCATGTTACAATTTTTGTACATCGTACATGGACTGTTGCATTCCGTAGAAACATTAGGAGCTATAGAAGCAAGTAACATCTTCATGTATTTGTTGCTTCAGCCATCTATTCAAGTCCGATTTCCACAGAAATAACACCTTCCCCAAGTTCTACACAAGGTATTTAGCTATTGTTATTGTTGCTGTTATCCAGCTTGATAATTTGCAATCTGATAAAAAGATACATTTATCTAAAGAACTGTAGTACGTGCACTAAGTAGCGGATCAATTTTTGTGCCGCGGAACGATGTTGCTGCTTTTCGAAGTCGTGAACAATTCCTCTACATTAGAGCGTCAATGGACGACTTATTGCCAATCAGGTGCAACTCCCGGAATTGGACTGAGATGCACATGCATGTCCCTTGTTCCGTCTCCCTTTCAAAATTCAGTTCGTCATAAATGGAGCACACATAGTTTAACAGTTGTTGCTGCTGATGTTTTATATATAATATTATATATGCAGTATATAATGCTCATAATTTTTATCATATCTTCCAGGTTCGTCTGCATCAATAACTTCAACAGTGTCAGTCAGTGGTAAGAATTATAACAGTTTTCTCTATTTATAAGTTATCCAAGTCATTTATAAGTTAAGGTTTTTTAAAAACAATTTCAATAAAAAACTAACAGTAAAAGCGCGCGACGTTTCGACCGAACTCAAAAGTGAAGATAAATATTTTTCACAAGTATAAATATAAAACAAAGAAGTTAAAGTATGTAAAGTATGACAATGAAAAAGGGTGTTAAGAACAACAAAAAGCATGCAAAAATAAGTTCGGTCGAAATGTCGCGCGCTTTCACCGTTATGTTTTACAATTCAGTTTAATCCTTTATTTTACACTGTAAACAACGTTTGCACAGAGTTATCGTAAAATAAAATAAAAAAAGGAAAAAATAAATAATTGTCTTTAAAACACAACCACGCTTTTCAGTTTTCGGAACATGTTTCGATGTTTCAAACATCATCAGCAGCCATTATGAATATATAGTAAAGATTTACAAAGATGGTCAGTTTATATAACTACTCATATACAATGAAGCTTTATAAATTCAAATAGTCGTCATCTGTTGAACTATTTTAAACTAACCAATAAAATGATAGACTAAGAAAATAAATAACGAAAACGAAAACTCCCTGTAAGCAACGGTAGATAAATTTAGAAATGCAACGACAAATTAACGAGCTCAACTTGTTTGTTGAGTTCAGGTTTCAACTGCTCAATATGAAAACTCTCTTTTATTTTAAGTTGAGAGTAAGGGCTGGCATGATCGGAATCTTAAAACAAGAGATATCACACTTATCCCTACAACCTTTAGAAGCACTAAGATGTTTAAAAATGTGGGAATTTTTGTCCCGAAAGAGATCCTTATTAACACGTGTGTTAAAATGCCAATTGGTTTTACCAATATAACGAACTCGACAGCTCACACATGTAACTGATAAACAACAGGTGGTTTAAAAGATGCTGATGATGATGTTTGAAACATCGAAACATGTTCCCAAAACTGAAGAGCGTTCTTGTGTTTTTAAAGATTATTCTGGATATCACAAAAACTTCATACAACACTGAATTGTTTAAAATTAGGCAGGGGGAATAGATAAATGTAAGTGTGGCTTGTTTCAACTTGTAAGCGTTTTTAAATCTTACTTACATGTTTCATAATCTTCAAGAAAACTAAGCAAACAACTTTTGGTATAACTAAGCAAAATTTAAAGAAAGAGAAACTACTGAGTGGGAAGACTATGAGATTCAAATATGAAGTGGTCATGATTAAATCTTTTGCATTTAATCTTTTTAACAGGATCCTGCCCTTACTTCATGAACGGCCAACTAAATGGTCGATTTACCAGTCCTAACTACCCTTCAAACTACGGACGTAACGAGCGTTGTTCCTTGTTAATCGAGGCTCCTTATGGTCATCATATATATCTACAATTTAGATCATTTTCTCTTGAATATGGAAGTGCCCACTGTCCATATGACTATGTCGAAATTTTTGATGGAAACTCAGCATGGAGCTCCAAGATTACAAGAGCATGTGGTCAGCGGCAAAATGCGCCCTGTGAGCTCTACAGCAGCGGAAGGTTTCTTTATGTGGAATTCTCTTCAGATGGCAGTGCTCAGTTTAGTGGCTTTTCTGCTTACTATTATGCTCTGTCAAACAGTAAGAGAATTACTTTTTTTTACACAAAGCCTTTTTTAAACTTAATCACTTAAAATTGATGTTGGTTACGATCGCGTAAGATGAACTGCGCTTAAGAGGAAAATTCTCTTTTTCCGTGTTGTAGGGGTTGACGCATTTAGCCGGCATGATTTCGAGCGTAATAGTGTAGATTTTAACTCATTCAGTTAGTTAGGGCTAAGCGCCAAAAATGGCTCACGAGAAACTAGAGGAGACAACGCTATTTTCCAAATTTTCATAACAGACGTTGTTGAGTGCCCTTATCTGACAAGTTTTGCAAAATCTCACGATTTTCATAATTTAACGATTTAATGATTCCTTTATAAATAGACATTTCTCCTTATTTCCTTGATAGCTTTGTAGATATTTTTAGGGGGTCATCTTACATGAGGATTCAGTTCCTCCCTGATGGCAGCACTGACGTTTACAGCAGACAGCAAACGGCAAAGATGACTTCTGAATTTGTGTTCTTTTCTTCTAATCCTTAATTAAATCACATAAAAATAGAAAAATGTCTCCTACTATTCACCACAAACACAAATACTTTCACTCCACTTTTCAAAGAGCCAAAGACAGACGGCGATAGTTTCATTTTTGCCGTTTGCCGTTTGACGTAATGTCAAGCTTAATTAATCTTTCTATAATCTCATTTCAGCTTCAAGGGTCTATTTATTTAGCAAACATTGTTAAATTGAATTAAGTCCATTTGAAGGTTCTATTACATGTAAACTCAATTGCCGTGACTTTCATGTCAAGCTCTATGATAAGCACGCCGAGCTTATCATAATGCTATTCCTGCAGATAAATTGGTGCTTTATCCTTCATGGAAAGGGGTGAGGAGGTTTTGAAAAATTTTTGCGAGCCTAATGACCCTAAAGTCGAGCACAGTTTCAGAGTCCGTTTTTCAGTTTGCTTTTTCAGAGGAGCATAATGTTCCAACCTCTACTGTGCTACCCGGCATTGCTGTATGCAGTGCACGTGTTTGATAAATAGAGTTACAAGTAGAAAACTCAGAAATGCATCATCGTAGGCGATTGACAATTAGGAAAAATGGACCAGACTGAAACTGGTTTTAAAGTAAAAAGAAAAAATGTTGATAGTGGCTGCGTTCAAATGAATATAAAACTGTTTACTCGCAGGTCAAATCTTCCAGCAAGTTATGAGTCCAATCGTAATATCGTCATGCAATACGGTTACTTCTTCGCCGTTGATATCTTCAACACGCGGTAAGTAAAAACGTCATATCTTTAGAAACGTACGTTTTTTGACCACAAGTGGCCATGTGTTAGGTTTGGATGAATGCTCGAAGCCGTCGTTCAACTTAAGCCGCAAAAAAAGGAACAACTGGTACTGGCCTTAAAGTTATTCCGCTTTTTGCTT
>JAEMPF020012744.1:46915-50416 GCA_022496165.2 Catalaphyllia jardinei
CAAGTTACATGCAGACGGGAAGACGTGTGAGGGTAAGTGAATGATGCCACAGCGTATGAACTAAACCTGCACAACTGATGATAAACGAGGAGGAAAGGCATTTATATAGACATGGGTTTCTACCTCAAGAAAATAAAGGTAGAATTAAGACCTGCGTGCATTTCATTATGCGTTTTGGATGGAATGTGCCAAGGAAATTAACGTTAAGTCGAAGAAGAGACGTAGATACCGAGCTAATGTGTTCTTGCAGATTAAGAGAGGAAGCACAAAAAGCATTCAAGAAGTTCCTAGAAATGACAAGGGTAGATATGATGAGAAAGATATGAAACGGATTACGAATGACGAACTCGTTGTATGCTTCAGATTCAGTATCCATGAGGAAGCTCCTTTAAATCTTTTCGGCAATGACAATTTCTTTAGCTACGGATACACATCTGCTTTTAAAGGGTGATGACAGAGGTGAAAACGAGCCGTCTCCTGCTTAAAATATAGGGAAGGGTTGGGTTCGGAACCTTAATCCTACTCATAGAGAGGAAATCAACCCAACTGTACCTCTTCACCCGAATGGCCACTGTAAATGTAATGACAAATATTCGATTTTGAGAAAAAACAACCCTCACACTTTCTCCGCTGCTATTCATAAGTTTCGTTTTGCTTTATACTAACTTTATCTCACTTCTGTACTGATTGATATTTCGGCGAATAAATAAGGACAGGTTTAAAAAGTGTTGTATGTCCGTTATTATTGCCAGATATCAATGAATGTGAAACCCAAAATGGCGGTTGCACCCACCAATGTACCAACACTGCTGGGTCTCACTATTGCAGATGTCGTGAAGGTACAACGATGAGCATTGACAACAAAACCTGTCAAGGTAAGTTGTCATTGTAAATACACTGGGGCAAGTTCGATCATTATTTTAACTGTTTTGAGTTGGTTCTGGCGATAGTTACATACAGTTAACAATTACCTGCGAAGGATGCTCGAACTCATGTCAAAAGGTTTGAGTTTCACCTTTTTATTTTCAAGGCTTAGCGAAACTTACTGTTCACTTTTTGGCATATTTCGATCTGATGACTCTATTCAATATTTTTCATCGCATAGTGGAACCCTGCCTTACCGCCGTCTCGTTGGTATACTGCCATTTTAATCTAGCTCAGTTAGTCATTTTCTTATTTAAAGATCTCCTTTCATAAAATACACGTGCCTGACTTAAACAATACTTAAGGGAGTTAAGTTGGCGAAAAGGAATATATTTTAAACTGCTGCATAGCCATGATGTTGATAATAATACAACATATTACTTCTTACTTTTGCAGAACCTGGAATCAATGTTAAGTGTATGGATGACGCCATGTCCATCTTCTTGGAGAGGAAATCTTTTAGAGGATTTAATCCCAATACACTGACTCTCCTTTACCCGTCATGCCGTGCATCTTACAATGATACCCACATTACCTTGCGCACGAGCTTGAACGACTGTGGAACCACGCATAACGAAAGTGAGGACGCAATCACGTTCTACAACGAAGTGAGAAGCGTCCAGTTTTCTCCTGGAAACGTCATTACCCGGGACCAGAACGTGTCAATTCCGTTCTATTGCAGTTTCGGACGAAAGGCAATAGTGCGAAATCCAAGCTTCAAAACATGGAAGAATTATGTTACTTCTTCTGAAGGTAACTTATGCATTAAAATGCATGTTTTTTTTTCGCTCTTCCTAATATTCCGGCGGTTACAAGTACTACTGAAGCTCTCTAAAAGAGGTGAACCAAACAACCCTCACCTTCGAAACATTGGAAAGATTGCTTATCTAAACCTGCCCAATAATGGAATTTCCATCATTTAATAATTCTACACGCATGATGAGACTATGAAAGTGGCAGCATTTGATTTGAGAATCATGCTTTTTGTTGTAACAGTAAGACTAGTCCGGACAAATAACGTTTGATTCAATAGGTCGCAGGAATGCTTCGACTTAATCGTAGTCAAGAGGTCGATTGGTCACTTTTGGGGTTAAAGCTGACAAGAATACGGTAGTAGGGAAGGGATGGAGAGTGGGGGGAAGGCACAAGAAAGTACCGGGAGAAACCTAATCTCTTAGGCCAAGTACAGAGTAGAACTCTCATGTAACTATCTTTTCATACAAAGGTGGATATGGCAACTTTACCTTTACAATGGATATGTTCAGGACAAGCAACTATTATACCCCGTATGGGTATAATGATTATCCAATCACAGTCACTCTGCAGGATCGTTTGTTCCTTCAGATCGCAGTCAAGTCGCATCAATCGAACTTGGTTGTGTTTGTTGACACCTGCAAGGCAACGCCTTCTCCGGATCCATACTCGGTTCCTCAATATATCTTCATACAAAGAGGGTAAATACATTTACGGCCTGATGGGTGAATTTTTTTTATCAAGGTCGTGCATTTGCAGAGCGTTGATGGCGAGAATACGGTAAGGGATCGAGTTTAGAACCAGACTTCCAATGGTCAGGTGTGAACATACTCACCACAACTAACAAAAAGCTCTATCTATTTTTTATATCAGCTTTTGGGTTGTGAAATATGAGGAGCTTTCTTGAAAACGGAACCTCTTACGTATTGAAGTCTGGCAGATTACAGCAGAGACACCTAGTAATTAAGAGCATGCAAAAAATGTAAATTGGGCACCACCTAGTGAAGGCAAGCTCCAATTAATATCTTATTAGAGATAAACATGCAACCGTGAAGCTGGAATTAAAACTGTCAGAACTGTCAGAACAGTTGTGAAAGTTACCCTAAAGGTAAAGGTATGAAAGTTATCATATGAAAGATACCATAAATGTTTCTCGTAACGTAAAGTTTAGAAAGTCCGCGTAACCGCAATTTTTGTCCGTTTACAAGTGGAATACCCTCTCTGTCCGGATCTATACTAATGCCTCTTATTCAGACTCATTTTCTTGATTCGTTCCCAGATGTGGCTTGGATTCCACCCTGAATTACTCGTACTCAATCAATTCTAAGCAGCGCTTTAGCATTCAAGCTTTCCGTTTTATCAAGGATTATCCCGTGGTTCACTTCCACTGTGAAGTCCTAGCGTGCCACCGTAACACTGCGCGTTCACGCTGCCTCCAGGGATGCTCCCGCAGTCGTGGACGCAGGGACGAGGACCCTGGTTCCGAGAGCACTCAAGTATACGAGATGTCTTCGGGACCAATCAGATTTCAAAAGACAAACCCGGGAAAAATGGACAAAAGCAGTGAGTACCATAATTTGTATCTGAAATGCAAGGACGATCGCCGCTGAAAGGTCGGGAAAATATAACCGCTGCACCACTTTTCGGGGCCTAAAAATCAATATTTTTAATTTTTTAAATGCGTTTAAGGCTTGTTCAGCTTAAAAGGTTTGTTCACCTTTCAGCTGATGTCCAGACAAACATGGGTCTTGTCACAGGAGTGGCTGCAGCCGGTGGGGTCTTTCTCTTTCTTGCCATCGCCCTGGCTGTCGTAGTAGTCCAGGT
>JAEMPF020000040.1:0-2500 GCA_022496165.2 Catalaphyllia jardinei
TCACAATAGACAGATTAAGCTTGAAGTTACGTCAAACAGCGAACGGCAAAAATGAAACTTTTGCGGTTTGTCTTCAGCTCTTTGAACAGTAGAGTGAAAATATTTGTATTTGTGGTGAATAGTAGGAGACATTTTTCTATTTTTATGTGATTTAATTAAGGATTAGAAGAAAAGGACACAAATTCAGGTCATCTTTGCCGTTTGCCGTCTGCCGTAAACGCCATGCTTAAACTCACTAATAGCCTTGTGAGTAAAAACGGCAATTCAATTACAAAGACCTGAAGATAGATCTTTTCTATGCTAGAGTTGTATTTTCCTTTGACCTAAAAGACAGTCAAGATTTTGTGGGATTTGATTTTGACTTCATACAATATAAAAAAGTCTGCCTGTTTGCTGCTCAACAAGTTAATTGTGCTTAAGGTTTCTTTTGTTGTTTATTCAACAATACATCTACAAAAGATGCTGGTTGGAAAACTGAGGGCGATTTTTGCATACATTATTTCTCGAAGACGAAGAGCAAGCCAGCGAAAAACATTTCGAGGCAATGTTTTTCAACTGAATTGAAGGGCGCATGCAAAAATTCAGCTAATTTGGAGCGAGCAACAGAAACAACCAAAAACGTCACTTATCCCCTTTTTTCCACTAGCCTCTTCAAATGTCTTACTTACTGGGGAGGTGGCAAGATAAAATGTCACAGGTACCGTAAAAGTTTTTAAAAAAGATCATTAACTTTAAGAAATGTGTGGTTACCCCTTCATTTTATGTTTCAAAATAAAAGTGGCAAGCCTATGTCATTAGTTTCTGGTTGTGAACAAAAGGTACTTAGACTGTATTTTAGCTGAACCAGAGGAAGGCTGTCAGAGATGCTAAAAGTGCTTTTGCAATGATTTTGTTATTAAAAACATACCAAAAATGATTTTAATGTTACCATTTGTCGTGTAGTTTAAAGATCTTTTAAAATGTGTTTGCCTTTCTGTATGTAAAGGGGAATTCTAAGGAAATCTGTGAGGAAATATCCTTTCCCTCTTTTTTCAGAAAAATGCTGATGTCAGCATTTTTGTTGGGATTCAAGGCTAATTATCTTGAAAAAATGCGTGGCTAACCCTATTTTTCTTTGTGGATTCCAATAGCCCTTGTAAAGATCTACTTTTTCTGCGTGGTTCTAACCTGGCACAAAAAACCTTTGTATTTAGTAGGCACCATCCTTAATGTAAATTTATGCATCATACCTCTTCTTTCAGAGTAAACTTCAACTTCACAGAGTGTCAGTGGTTTGCCTTTGTCTAGAAATTTGATTATCACGTATCTCCCTTTTAAACTGGGATGACAGAAGAACGATTTCCCTTCTCCAACTGGAAACCGGTATGTGTAAGTGTCACCACAGTTACGATTAGCAGAACTCAGAGTAGTCTTTCCCATACCTAAAAGATTAAATACAGTAACTGTGAGTCTGCAACAACCACAGTAAAGTTTACTACATGTATGTATTGACCCTAAAGGTATCAATGAAATCACTCTCATGAACATGTTGAGCTTAAAACATCAGCTCGACTATGTACATGTAACTTCAATAACCTGTGACATCATTTAGAGAGCTTTCATTGGTGAAATATTAACAAGCAGAGTATATACATGCAATACATGCATATGTACAAAGGAAATGATAGCTTTTACTAGGTTGTTGCATAACTTGTTGTCTTTCTCTTTCTGCTATACCTCATTCCAGCCTATCCAGCCCACATCTTTTTGCTTAGCCTTGATATTTCTCCTTGACATAATCTTTGGATATTCATGCCTCCTCTTATCTTTGGGTGTGAGTAACTTGGCAATTGTTATCTTTCTCTCTCCTCAAGAACTGACTGACCCATCTCTATTGCTCAACCTTCATAGTTTTTGGGACTCTCTCTAGCTCTTTTATAGAGGTCACGGTTGGTGATGGTGTGTGGCCAAAATATGCTGAGAATTATTCTTAGGCATTTTCAGAGGAAAACATCCAGGTGCTTGTCTGGTGATGTAACCCTCGAAATCTCAGTGCCATACAGGAGAAATGAGGTCACATAGCTCTGGAGGATTCTCAGGTTGATGTGCTCGCTGAACATCTTTGGCCGCTAGACAGGATTGAGAGTGGCATATATGCCCTTCTTGAGATTGACAGCCTGTGTGTGTGATGTCTTCATGTAATCCACCTGCTTCATGGACTGTGGATCAATTGAAATTGCTTCAGCAACCTTGGCATGTGTCTATCAAGACCTTTGCCTTGGACAGTGGTGTTGATGCAGATAGAGTCCAATACACCTTAGAGACTTAAAAGAGGTGGCTGCACTTCTCTTGAAGATTTTCGTGCCAGCTAGAGAGAAGGGCTATGTCATCTGCATAATCAAGATCCACTAGCACCGTGGTGAACTTTCATTCAGGCCTCTCTTTGCATTGGTGGTGTTCCTCATCATCTAGTAGAAAATAATGTTGAAGAGAAAACAAAACATAATACGGCCCTGCTTGA
>JAEMPF020000040.1:5000-20047 GCA_022496165.2 Catalaphyllia jardinei
GTTCTATTGGGCTTTATTATCGATTCAGTCGCAATGACTATCACACTGACCCCTGAAAAAGCCTTAAAAGTTAAAGAAGCTTGTGGCACTCTTCTGGCACAAGGCCTTCCGACAATACGACAAGTAGCCTGTGTGATAGGAAAAGTTATCTCATCTTTCCCTTGGGTCATGTATGGACAACTTTATTATAGAGCTCTGGAGCATAGCAAAACCTTAGCCCTCAAAACCGCCAAAGGTGATTTTGACAGCCAGATGATCTTAACCGAAGATTGCAAAAAGGAACTCCAGTGGTGGGTGGACAATATTGTGAGTTCCCATAACGTTATAACCCATGGACAGCCCTCAAATACCCTCACCACCGACGCATCTCAGAACGGTTGGGGGGCAGTTTACGATGACACAAGCACTAGGGGGTTTTGGTCCGACGAGGAAAAATCATATCATATAAACTACCTCAAATTATTAGCAGTGTTCATGGGCCTACAAACCTTTTTTAAAACACATTACCACACCCACCTCCGCATCCTGACTGATAACACGACTGCAATAGCAGTCCTGAAACATATGGGGACTAGCCATTCAGATCCTTGCAACCCCCTAGGGAAAGAAATTTGGGAATGGTGCATCGACTGTAACATATGGCTCAGTGCTGCTCACATCCCCGGGTTCACAATATCAACGCGGATCTCGAATCGAGACGAACCAACGATAACACGGAATGGATGCTTGATAGGACCCTCCTAAACAATGCACTGTAGCAATTAAGCTTGGGCCCGAATATAGACCTTTTCGCATCACGACTAAATAATCAATTTCCTCAATATGTATCTTTTAAGCCTGACCCAGGCGCAATCGCCCTTCAGCGAGTGCGGGAAGACCAAGCATTGGGAATCCTGATCATGCACAACTGGCCGACACAGGCTTGGTTTCCCCAAGCCATGCAGATGTGCGTGGAGCCACCGATAACCCTCCATCCAGCCAAACATCTCATCCAACTACCCAGGAAACCCGAAAAACTGTATCCACTTCACAGAACTCTAACGGTGCTAGTATGCCACTTGTCCGGGAGCAACTGCAAAAATTAGATTTATCCCCTGATATCATAGACATCCTCATGGCCTCCTGGAGAAACTCCACTGGACAGTACACAACCTACCTCTCTTGATGGGTAACTTATTGTAAAAACAAACAACTAGATGTCGCCCATGCCACCATTAACGACGGCCTGGATTTTCTCACTTTACTTTACAAACAGGGGGTCGGTTACAGTGCTATCAACACTGCTCGATCTGCCTTGTCCTCGGTTATTACACCAGGGGATAAGACGACTTTTGGCAAACATCCCATGGTAACCCGTTTCCTCAAAGGAACTTTTGAACTTAGACCATCTCTGTCCAGATACTCCACTATATGGGACGTTGGTGTTGTTCTTACATATCTTCGATTCTTCCCGGTCCTTAACGACTTGACATTAAAACAACTTACCTTGAATCTTACGATGTTACCTGCTCTTGTCACCGCACAGCGAACTCAAACACTCTCCAACTCCACTCTCCACGACCGGAATTACATTGACTATACGGGACACCCTGAAAACAACTCGACCTGACAAACACCTAGCGCCCACTGAAATCTGGTCATTCGCCCCAGACTCCCGTCTCTGCCCGGTAACCTACATCAAACATTACATCAGGAAAACACAATCACTGCGCAGCGACCCCCAACTCCTGATCAGTTACACGAAACCGCACAAGCCTGTTACCAACTCTACTGTGGCTAGATGGATTAGGTCTACACTGCAGGACGCTGGTATAGACGTGAGCATATTCTCAGCACATAGTAGTCGAACAGCATCCACCTCTTACAGCGTCAATGCACAACTTCCTCTAGTGGACATTCTCAAGGCTGGGGGATGGTCAAACGCTCGAACATTCACTCAACACTATAATAAGCCTCGGTCAAACCCTTTTGACTCATTTTGACTTAGCTGCACAGGCTAACTACACACCGGAAATATAATCTAACCTTTGTTCCATTTACCACTTGTTTGTATTATCACATAATCTCGGTTGTCGGAATGTTTGTCACGCCTTTTCTGGCTTGCTTCTATTAAACTCCATTTCTCGTTGTTTATTGAACGTCCCTTTGCGTCTCCTATTTACGACCACTTACCCCATTTATATTGGGTACGATACACAGTCTTGTTGAAGCTCACAAGCTTTGAACTCTCATGGTACTCCGTAGTGACGTAGGACTGATGACAGATAGAATTTTATAATTAAACCAGGCTTACCTGTAAGTTGATGTCTGATTTGAATTCTACCTTGTCACCAGTCCGGAACGAAGGAGTAACATGCCCTCCCTTTGGCATTTACCCATCCCTACTCCTCCGTTCCTGTGATCTCCAACCAGCCTTTTCTTTAAATAATGGCTCAATAAGCTAGCGCGTGTGCTTCTCATGTTACTCCTTCGTTCCAGACTGATGATAAGATAGAATTCAAATCAAATGTCAACTTACAGGTAAGTCTCGTTTAATTATAAAATTAAGGTGTACAGAGTCCTCAAACCTTCTTGGTGAAGAATACGCACGATGATCAGTGCACTTTTATGTGTGCTTTGAATACAGATCACAGATTTAAAGCAGCATCCTAGACTTTAGAAAACAAAAATAGTAATGTGCATTCTTACTTCTTAGTAATTCAGCTTTTGGAACAATTGGTGAAGCCAGGGGCATTAAAATAACTGCAAAAGTGGTTAGCAAAAATTCGAGCTTAATTTCAACATGCAGTCATGCAGCAAAATTTGAAACCTTTTTGTTCTTTTAAATGTTTCTTCACCTCAGCTTAAATGAAAATTCATTGTTATTGAACTTCCTTTCGCATTTCTTTCATTTGGTTCCCTATATTTGGTAATTTTAGGTTCTGAAAGCGGACAGTAACTTGCATGCTGGATTTCTGCACAATTAATTTACTAGGACCTCCATCCGTTTTTTATTCAGTTTATTTGGATATTTTTTTTGGAGTACTAAAGAATTGCTGAGAAAAGAACTGAGTGCCCGCTAATTTAACACAATTGAAATATGATTGATCTCAAAATAATTGGCATGTTTTTGTTGTCTTTTAGATTTTCAACTTTTACATGTATCTTGCTTTCGCAGTGCTGCAATATTTCATCACACGCAAAGAAAACTTATAATTGACTTCTTGCTTTCGGATTGATTTTTACATGTGTTTTTTGCTTTTATTTTCCATTGTTTTCTCAAATGTTAGCCATTATAGTACCAGAATTGAAATGCTGTTCCACTTGTTTTCATTTAGTTCTCCGAAGTCAACATTAACTTATTTTGGCATATTCAATATTTTCAGCTTTCTTGGGACATTTTGCGTGTGATAAAATAATCAATTCAGTAATTACACATTACACATCAGGGTGAGTACTTTCTGTTAATACGTTTTAATATTTGGGCCCTTCATTTAATCAATTGTAAATAAGCGATGTCTTGAGACCTGATCTTGTGCCTGTGGTTACTGCACATACATGTACATGTACATGTAAATGGTTTAGTTTTGTGCTTTCACTTGCTATGAAATATTCCAGAAAATGCCAGGGAATTAGGCATGGGTCACAGACAATTTCATTCAAGTGTCAATGGGTTAAAAGCTAAAATCAAAGGCTCTTCACAGATGCTACAAACCGCCAGGGATGGCCACAAAGGAAAAGTTCCTCCGTCCCCGAAACCAAAGGACAGCTATTTTTTGGTGTGTCTTATTTACTCCCAGAACTCATTTCGCTTCCACCATGGAATAAATTGTGTGCAACATAAACATGATGCAAATTCCTGGGATATCCCATATCCACAATGCAAGTTAGCTGCTCACCAGCATTGAGCAACAACTACGTCGTCACTTAAAAATGATATACATGTGTACAGTACATAATTTGCAAAGCTGAACTGCTGCAACAATATGTAATTATTTTAAAATAATAACAACTTTAACAGACCACACATGACACTTGATAAGAGGAGACTTTTTAATAAAACTGCAGAACAAATACTGGCCCTCAATAAGAATCAACATTCTGCTGTTGTGATAATTTACAAGGCTGGAAAAAACTCCCCATCAATGCAAGTGAGACTGCATTCACACATACATAATTAACCTCAATTCCTTGCATCTTTGACCTTACCACCAGCCAGACTCATTTGGCAAGCAAAGTGGCTGAATGCCATTATGAGTTTTTTACCAATTACCAGTATATTATAAATTATTCATTCAAAATATTTCCCCATTTCTGATTGTTAAGACCACATGCATAATTCACCAAATTCAGCTGCTGTTGACCAAATTTGGAAAAAAACTTTGTCACATTGAACTAATGACATCACACCTTTTGCCATATTGAACCAATGACATCAAAATGACGTCAAAAGTGCAGCCTGCTGTAGGTTATTGAACTATTGACTGAGAAAACCTGGGGACAAGGTTGTGTTATTTTTGGTGAGCAGAAAAGCAAAGAGCAAAATGTCAAAATTCCTTTTAAAACTGGGAAATATTTTGAATGAAAAATAAAGCAATTAATGAATTTGACTTTCATAGGATATGAAGAATTCTGCTGATCTAGGAGGGTGCTAATTATTAAACTATAGCAATAATTATTAAATTATTTCTATCCAGGAGCCATAATCAGGGACGGAGACCATAAGCGCATGCCATTTCTAGTATTCGGGTTGGCCCCATGACATGGGACAATTTTTCTATTTTTAGAACAAATTGTGCCATCGCCTTAGGGACAAGTGCGTACAATGCTGCGAGGATTTTTGCGGATGTCGCGCAGGGGAAATGGCGTCCAAAATTCCCAAAATCAATTATGCTTTTGGCCCACAACTCAACGCCTTTGTTTAGTTTTCTTACCAACTTTTCTCGACAGAACAAACACAAAAGTTACGCGTATAACTAGCCAGCAAGCAGATTTTATTCATACACAGCGTGAAATTAAAGAAATTCTCGACCCTGAAAAACACACCCTTTCCATTAAATCAGAGCACAAAAGTACATAGAAGGGCCCTGGTTCTTCTTCTCTTCTTTTTCCCTGCTATCGCTGTGAAAAATCGGCAAGAGAATCTCGCAACCCTCACCATTTCATCACGCAATGTGACGCGAGAGCCCAAGACACGTGTCTGGATACATGACGTCAGGATGGCACGATTTGTTCTAAAAATAGAAAAATTGTCCCATATCATGGGTCCACGCGCATACCAAGACTTACGGTCTGTGTACCTGATTATGGCTCCTGTTCTATCACAAAGGCTTAATTGTAAACAACATACCCACTCTTATTTCAAAGTTCTTGAATCGATCTGGACAGCCACATTCTGACCCTCTATTGACTATGTACACTTCAGACACATGCTGAACTTGTTGCAGGTCCACTCTCCACCAGGGTGGTACATGAGGGTCTTTTGCGGTCATTGTACATGATCCCTCTGGCTTTCCATACTGAAAGTGGGTGTTGCTATTCCCATCCACTGCTTTAGAACTTTTCCCATCTTTGTAGGTCCCCTTGTGGTGATTTGTTGGCTTGCCAAAAGCCAGATTTTCTATAAAGGAACAGTAATAACTATTGTATGTTAGTGGATTTGATACTGTACATGTACATATTCATGAATAGCAAACCTGAAGCAGATTTTCTTAATTAAGCAAACTTGCATGGTTGTGGTTTATTCTCATGATAGGAAGATACATGTAAGCTACAACTGGACTGTGTCAATAATAATTATTATACATGACAATAATTACAGCACTACTTTATTAACAACTATTATTATAGTAATATATTAAATCATACAAAATTGCAACAAGCACTTCTTTTAACCAGTTTGTTATAATTTATTGACTACACAACAACTACCGGTATATAGCACTTAAAATACTCACAATAAGGTCTTCAGTAACAGGAAACTAATTGTTATAGTACTTTCAGTGTTCCTAGTACATGAAGCTAACTTCATATTAGAACACTAGGTACATGTAATCTAATCATTTCACTGAACAAGCAGTTTTGTACCTCCAAAAAGTAATTTCTCATAGAACCATTTAAATCGATCACTAACATAGCTGATTTGCAAAAACTTTCAACCTCTCTCTCTGGACACTACTCATTGACTTGATTTAGGTATCGATTCATGCAATAGATTTCAAAAGTCGAGATTGTTTTCCCTGGCCAAACACTACGCTAACCCTAACGTGTCCCGACCTTAACTCTAACCTAATCCAAAGCGCTAGCGCTAACACTAAGGGCTAGTGCTAACCCTAAGCAATAAACCTAACCCTCAGCACTAGCTCTAACCCTAAGAAATAACCAAAACACTGAACGTTAATTCTCGACCCGTAAACCGACCCCAAACGTTAAGCCCTAACCTTGTTCTGTAAACCTAACCTTCAAGGCTAACCCTAGTTTCGAGTGGTAACCCTAACCCTAACCCTCTAAACTTAAAACAAAAACAACGCTAATAGTATTGTCTAACAAAGCAGTTCCAAAAGACGCGGACTGTGATATGCAAGTGTTTTTGCATACTTTATTTCTGGAATACGCAACAGAAACGAGGGGAAATAAGTGCAAGGCAGTTTTCTACAGGTATAAACAAGTCAGCATGCAAAGTTTGGAGCTGTTTTGACCACTTTCGATTTCAGAAAAAAATCTAGGGGAGATTCTTGCCCCCAGCCTTTAAGTTATAGATTAAGTTAATGCTAATAAGTTTCATGATGCAGTCAATTTAACACAGTTCTGAACCACATGATTGTGACTCCCATATTTGACATCTCTCAAGCTGGCAATAATTTTGATTTTTGCCATGTGAGCCTTTTCAGCTTCTCAGTCACCTAATTTCATATTTCAGAACTGAGAAGGCTGCAGGTTGTCCTCAATTTGCCAGCAAGGTTAATCTCTCCCTCCCAGTTTTTTGGATTGAAAGTTAACAGTTTGACTAAGTATTACATATGTACAGTAGTACTTATGACATATTGCATACAATGTGGTCAATAAACTGAGGGTTGGGAATTGCTATCCACAGCACCCTGTAAGCCTCTGTTAGAGAGTGGGGGCATATTGGTTATCCTATTGGACTGGGTTAACTAGGACAAGAAATCGTGCCAGCAGCTACCTGCCTTACAGTACATGAGGTGCCAAGGACCCTCCTCCAGCGGATCTATACTGTCCATTGGCAGGACTAAGACTTTCAGGAAAAATCCTTAGGCCCAACTGGCTCCTAAGTTTTCAGATTTAGTTGCAAGCAAAAGTACTTCCATGAAAAGCATGGAAAGTTAGTAGCCATTAATAAAAAATAGTTGCATTAGCAACCCCAGTAGTCAAAATGTTGAGCTCTGATCAGTGGGTTTTATCATGAAGCCTTAAATACCAGGGCCGGGTTGTTCAAAGCCCGATTAAGCTAACACAGGGTTAGCGAGAATTTTGATTTCACTTTTGTAACTTTTTGGTGAGGCTTTCAGTATAAATTATTTGCCTTTCAGTTTTAAGCTGTAGTAATCCCAAACTACACCAAACGTTAGAGGTGAAAAACATTTTTAAACAAGAGAAAGTAATACAGCAGTTAACGTTTAATCCTGGGTTAACGTTAACCGGCCTTCGAACAACCGGGCCCAGTATTCCCTGCTCAACTTTTCTTCCCATGTCATCATGAAAAGTCCATGGTAACTTTATTATATACCTGATCATTAATAAACCTGTTACTAACTTACCTCTTGAATAAACTTCCACCTCACAAAGCTGGAGAATTTGACTCTTTGTGGTCATAATACCAACATATCTACCAGTTATCAGTGGATTCATGTAACACACAGCTGATGCTTTGAAGTCAACAAAACTGTAAAGTCCCTCACATTCATCATTTTTTGTCACATCTGAGGAACTACCTGCAAAAGACCCAATAATTAAGAAAGCAATTCTTAGGTATACTGCTTGATTAAGGAGGAGTTGAAACATTCTTTGCCCTTCCCCATAAGGTTGCTTTCAATATAAAATTTATTTTAAATTAGATCTATTCTGTATACAAACAAGAAATTATTTAAAATTGGTTATAATGAGCATGACAAATGTACCTTTTGTGACAATGAATCAAAACATTAGGCCACCTTTTTTTATTGCTCTATCTTGAATATAATTATTTTGGGAAAATTTTGAAAAATCTAGAGTCCTCAGCATTCAAGATGCATGTACATGTATCATACTAGGCATTATAAATTTGCCCTGCCCATTACTAAATTATTTAACCCTTTGCAGCCCAGATTTATTTTGGAATTTCATTAAGTTTTCCAATGCTAAAATAACTTAAAACTGTAAAATATTGAGATTTAATGTTGTGATTACCAAACTTTGACAGAGGCATCACTAATAGCTACACTTGACATTGCAGTGTTCAGAAAAATGTTTGATGTTGATTGACACCTGTCATCATATGTCAAAACAGACGAGTAATGTCACACAAATAGAAAGTTATGTTCTTTTCATGGCTGTACACCCCTGTGTTATTTTAGGAAAATTAACGATTGTTGTTCAAAATGAAGCCAAATGTCTACTGAGCAATTTAATACCAAATTTAACTAGTTTCAAAATTTCACACCCTTAGAACTTAGCATTTTGTCATGTGACGTGACATGTCACGTAACCCAGCAAAACCAGAAAGTTGACATAAAAAAAAATGAGTACAAGCACACAATAAAACTGTTATATATACATTGGAAACACTTCCTGTGTTCCTTTTGTCATGGTAAAGAGTCTATGGCTGATGGTAAAGTCTAAAGCAAGGTGCAGGACAAAGGCCAACATCACAGTCAGGACAATAATAGCTGGTCCTCTTCACCTTGCCTCCATCATAGCAAACTTTGCATCGCCTTTCTAATCTTTTCCCCTTCTCATTGGTTGGAAGAAAATCAGGGAAATGTCTTTCAACATGTCTAGCACATAATTGCTCATCAGATGGCCTTCCACGCTTTTTTCGTGAAGAAAAATTGCCAATCAGCTGTTTGGCAAGGTCAATCCGGAACAGCTTCTGACTCCGTTTTGCATGGTGTGTAGACTCTTGCTCAAGTACAAAGCTATTATAAATGGATCTATCAATAAGATCATAGAAGACTCTGCTCCACCATTTCTTTCCAGCCACTGGGATGGGGTAGTAAGACTTCATCTGGTCATTTTTATCCACACCACCCATGTATGTGTTGTAAGATGATATCAATTCAGGACAAGGTATTTTGTCAATGGTGCCATCCCGCTGTTTGCGGTTTACCTCAGGAAGTTGATCTGTAGGGGCTTGGGTGTACGTGCCAGTTGCATGGACTGCTTTCTTGTCCATCCATGTTAAAGCCAACACTGGACCCTTCATTCTCCACACAACATCACCCCTCTTCATTCGTTTGATTGCTGCTTTGTCATAGAGGCATGCAGGGAACTCTTTTCGGCCTGATCGTAAAGTCCCACAACAGAGTATTTTGTTGTGATACAGTTCTTCAATAAGCTTGTATGAAGTAAAAAAATTGTCGCAGAAAATTGTGTACCAGTGGCCTTGAACATGTTGACAAAGCTTGGTGACCACTGAGTATCCTAAGCCATGCTGTACTCCCTGCGGGGATTTGCCTGTGTAAATGTCAAATTCACACAGGTAACCATTGGTGCTGTCAGCCCTACACCACATCTTGATCCCCCTCTTTATGGGCTTCATAGGCATGTACTGTTTCAGGGAAGTCCTTCCCTTATACTTTATCATTGCCTCGTCAACAGCTTGTTCCCGGTGGGGATTATAATTTATTCGAAAGTTAGTGTTCAGGTCATTGAGAAATTCTCTCACCTTGAAAAGCTTGTCAAAGTTTTGGTCTCCAGGCCGTGGCATTTTGCTGTTGTCACAAAGGTGGAGGTTGTTCCAGATCTCCAAGAATTTGTTCCTAGGCATAACTTTTGCAAATGCTGGGACTCCCAACACCCAGTCAGATGACCAGTAATCTCGCAAACTTGGGAGCCTGTGAATACTCATGCAAATTAGAAGGCCCAAAAATGCCTTTAGTTCTTCAAGAGAAATCTCTTTCCAGCTGCTAACATCTTTGTTTCTGGCTTGTAATGACTGACAGGCATAGCGATTTGTCTCTCTGAGGATATTTCCCAAAATGCGATTATCAACAAACAGTTGGAAAAAGTCTACAGCTAAGGACTCTCTGGGCATAACATTTGCTGGCCCAACAGCTTGCGAAAAGCCGGGAATATCAATGACAGTTCTTGTACTACTCCATTCAAAGTCATTTACACTTACATTGCTTGGTCTTCCTCTGCTAATATCCTGATCACCGTTTTCCTCGATATCAAGAGCGGCGAGGTTTACATCTTGGTCATCTTCATCTTCAGAGATGGCCACTTCAGGAAGCATATCGTTTTGTTCATCAAAATCTTCTCCATCAAGTCCTTCGATGTCAGAATTCACTCCATCGTCAGGGATGTCAAAGTTATCGTCCAAATAGTCCAATATTTCTGCCACAGTGTAGCGCCGATTAGCGCTTGCCATGATTAAATGACCTTTAAAATTTCCCGGGAAAATTGACAGTCGAAGGAAGTCAAAAAATCTCACTAAAGCAACCTAGAATCGTTCGAAACTATGAAAGATGGCGGTAGGGTTGTTTTTGCCTAGAGAGGTCTGGGGACTAAAATTGGAGAATCCGCTGTGCCAAAATCTGCTGTTTCTTGTTATGGCCGATATATCGGCCATTGGGTCACAAAGGGTTAACATTAACGGATAAGTTATATATTTGGGATTGCAAAAGAAAGCATATACACATGTATATTGAAGGTTTCAAACAAAGAATTAAAATTAACTATCAGACAGACAAGTACATCGCCTCAAAAAATAGAAATTTATTAAACTTTTATAATAAATGGCCAGAAATATTTCTCTTTAATCTGTCTCCCCTTTTTTTTGTTTGTTTTGTTCGTTTTGTTATGGTTAGTGCTTTAGTGACAAATGTATGTATTACCTTTCTTTCACAACATTATTAAGCAATGTATCATTATATTAAGTAAATACAGCACAGTAAAAATGTAATTAATTGTCTTTTCAAGTTTACAATAGAAAAAGGTAATTTGATAATATAAATACATATCACTTTATTAAAAATAAACAGTAATTGTGCAACTGTTTTTTAAATGTAATTGTAAGTAACCAAATGTAAGAATAAGTACGTGTGTATGTAGTTTTGTAATTGTTGAAAAATAATAATAATACTTTTTAATTAATAATAATAAAACTGACAAAAACGTTACTACTTAAAATCTGGCATGCGCACTTTCCAATGTAATGTCAATGTCAGATATATTGGCTGCTCTTCTCTTTCTCTTGGTTCCTCTGAGAAACCGCAAGACTGATTGTAGAATGGCAAAGGATACCTTCGCCCTTATCCAAGAAATGGTTGTAGCGTAGTCGTCTCCTTTCTTTAACGCAAGTAGCTCTGCGAGGCGGCTATGGAATCTCTTGCATTCATCAGCCATTCCACCTGTGCTTGTAAAAACTAATGGTGTGAATGTCCCTTGCTCCACTTCCAAAACCCGCCTGCTGTACTGCCTCTTCTTCTCATTTTCGTGTAGTTGGAATATCTGTTTCGGAGACAGTTCTTGATACGAATCTGCGTTTGGATGGCACACCCGAACATCGAAGAACGCAGATTGCTGTCTGTCCCAAAACCCATGAGCGTAAACATCTAGTCAGGCATCAGGCGCTATGTTTGCGCCTCTATTTAGCTCTTCCCCAGTGATCTCCTGAAGGACTGGCTCTATCTCTATGTCTGTGCAAACCATGCGCAACATTTCCGCTTCTAAGTCCCTAATCTCATTGTGCCTCTGAATGATCAGCCCCCCATGTCGGCAGACCATAGCATGGTCTGGTCTATAATAATTTTAATAATTATAATAATAATAATAATAATCATTATTATTATAATAATAATAATAATAATAAAGTTGCATGTATAGAACAAAAATGACTTACTGGGAAGGTGACACGAAAAATGAAATGGACTCCAAAAACAACTTCGAAGATGAGGATCAAAGCAATAACCTCGTCAAACTTCTAAAAATGTGATTAGTGTAGTATTTTATACAGGGAGCACAGACATGATTCTCTTCAATTGGTCTTTATTCCTTCGATAATCAAATGCAAATGAACAGAGAACTCAATTACTTAGATAACATAGTAGCTGAAAGAGTGATTGACGTTGCTAATTAACAGATACTGTAACGGATCATGACATCCCTCCCCCTTCGGTTAGATTCTCAAAAATCTTAATACAATCGGTCTCTCAAATATTCTTAACAATCAATGTTATTTGGAAGGCAATACTAGATCATGACTAATCAATCACTCTGTAACTGGAATGGTTAGTAGTTTAGTATGGGTAAATATGCCGATTAGTTCAGTTCACTTTCACTTTCAAGTTCCATGGTTCTGAGTTTCCTGTTGCTGTGGTCTCTTGAGACATTCTGATCCCCTGGGTGGTGGAACATGGTTGCTGGTTGGTTGTGTGGTTTCTGCTTGTGTTGGCTTTGTAATCGTCTCTGTAGTCTCCTTTGGTTGTTTTACTGTGTTTGGCACTGATGGTACAATGTACTTTAGCAGGTGGGCAAGAAAAAACCTTACCTGTTTATCCTGCTGCACTCTAAGGTGATTCTCAGGTTTTGCATTGCGCATTCCTACTGCGCACAATTTTTGCGTCATCAGCACGCGCGCACAACAACACACGGATACAAAACATAAGAGATTTCTAAGAAAAAATTTGGCAGAAATCTATGGCTACTTTTTTGGCAAATGTAATAAATGTTACAGATAGAGACGTATCGGGCCCAATAGAGCAAGTCCAAATTATGTTTCCTTTAAAGGATAAAAATATCAATTAATAATGCAAGGTATTTGAAGCCATGTTTTCTAGGCTGTAGATGAATAAGCAATCAAAGAGAGTCGAACTCTGCGTGATATAACACACTGCATTGAAAAATAATCGAGCTTATTTGTTCCGCACTGAGATAACCAAAAGTCACCTAAATAACAATATTTGTCAGCATTGTGGCATGAAAACAAGCACAGTGACCCCGTCTTTTTACTATGTTTTTAACATCTCCTTGTACTGTAATGACACCATACCAAGTTTTATCGGAAATCTGTGGCAGGTTCTTTTACTCGGGAATCACCTTGACATGTCTAAGGGGTTTTAATTTAGAGGCATCTCGGCAGATTGTTCTTTCATCTTTAATCCTCTTTGCTTCTTTCTGCGATCCTTTGATGCATGTGATGATGTACATGTACATGTATGGCTCGTAAGGTGTCTGTGCCTTAACCTTTAGTTTCTCTTTTCACCACTACAGCATCTTCGATCTTCAGTGTGTGTTTCTTGGTGTTGTGCCACTTGTTGTGGTATTCTTTACACTTTTCTTTGTAGCTTCGGTCATTTGCTCTGACTTCCTGGTCGTTGATATTCGTGGTTGTTGGGAAATGGTCCAACATTGTTCTCACCTCTCTGTTCATGAGTAACTTGTATGGCATTTTCTTTGTTGCAGGGTGTGGTGAGCTTCTATAGGCCTGTAGTATGTCATGGACTGCTTCATGTGGATTTGTTGTTTGGCAATAGCAGTGATCGTGTTTACCAGTTTGTTGAATCCTTCCACTTGTCCCTGTGCTTTGGGGTCATCTTTAAGGGCTTTTAACTTGATCTCTGATTGCTTGATTGTCACATTCGGTGCTCATCCATAATGTTGGTGTCAGAGCCGGTGTCTGGTTCAACTTGTGTGTCGTTTCCATTTATTTTCACATTGCATGTTTTCTCTTGGCTGGATTTGTTTTGGCTTGTGTGATGTGTTTTTAAGTATTGCATGTAGCATTCATCATTACTATTTGTGGAGCTGTCATCACTTTCATTTGCAGAGCTGTTATCGCTGTTTTGATCTTGATACGCAATGTGTTTTGTTCATCTTGTGGGTCTTGACCCAGACTTGTTGGCTCCTTTCCTGTCATCACGTGCATCATGAATGCGATGTTGGGGTTTTCTCCAATCTTCCTGTTTTGTGGTAGGTCTGTTGCTTCTTGAGCGGTAGTCTAAGTTTCCTTGGCCTCTACCTGCTGGCTTTTGTGACTTTCCGAGGCAAATTTTGGTGTAGTGGTTTGGTTTCCGCAGTGGTCACATGTAACTCCCATAGCAGGACATGTTTCATGTCTGTCTGAATTTCCACACCGCCCACAGATGCTGTGTTTTGTTCTGTCCCACCTTCTTAATGAGTTTATTTTCTTGATGCTCTCTGAGCTTCACTCACCATTTTTATCTTATTAAACAGAGAGGCAAGCCTATCAAAAGCATGATGAAATTATGTGCTTTAGCTAATGATAATTAACATGGCTACACTGTGGTTACAATAACATTTTAGATCCATAAACTATCAACTTATCAACCAGTGAATGTACATTCAACCAATAGAATGGTAAACTTTTATTACAAAAATAATTAATAAACTCACTACTGAAAACATTTTGTCATCAAACAGAAAGCAAAAGAAAAAACAGCAAAGCACTGCAAGTGCGTGTAGAAATCGTTCACCCTGCATTATAGCGAAGTTAATCAGTGACATTGGGACACTACATTTTGTTTGTACATATTCTTGTTTAAACCAGTTTGATCATGTGCATTTTGTAAGAATATCCAGTTTTTAATCAGAGTAAGTGTAGTCTCAATGTTTTTCGATCGAGCGAGATACTTCAATGTGATGTACGAGTGATTCTTACGAATAAACAAGTTAAACGGCACGAGTCTCGACTATGATTACTACAGTGGACAAGTACAAAATGAGCATGGGGAGCCCCTAATAAAGTTCCAGGTCTTTCCCAGGGCATGTGACTGGTGACACCACTGACCAGCATTGTCTGAAGTTTAACTTTGCCTAGTTTTCTACATGTACATTAAGCCATGTTTTAACATGTTTGCAATTTGAGACATTAACACAGTAATGTAGAC
>JAEMPF020000041.1:0-20032 GCA_022496165.2 Catalaphyllia jardinei
CGCAATTGTGCCGTTCCTTCGTGTAATTCGTATGGGGATTTATTCGAGCACAGCTGCAAGAGAAATGTGACTTATCACAACATACCAAGTGCACCAGAACTGAAGACATGGATCCAACGTAATGAAATCAGCCCAAGATGACAGGTTACTTTCTGCGAATGACGTCATAAACTTAATATTCAAAATGGCGCCGCGACTTATTAAAAGGGTGTATAGCCGTGCAAGAACATTCGAGACGAAATTAGCATATTCGCGAATCTTCCAAGTCACGCAATAATTTTTCGTAACAGTTTTTCACCGAAGCATTCGCTAGGTTGAGAATTATTTATTACGCTGTGTTTAGTCCAAATCTATCAAAACTAGTTATTGTTGTAGGTTTTACACTACTGTTGTTAACAATGTTCCCCGTGAAAAATACTACCTCATTTACAGGGCTCCTGTTGATAGAAGGTTGCTTTTAGCTTCTGAAGGGACTACCCTGAGCTTTATAACTAAATAAAGGTGTCTGTCTGTCTGTCTGTCTTACACTGCGCTTGTCTAAGTCACAGGGGATTTTTAATTTGAGTAAAATTTGTCAGAATTACGAAGCAAAAGTTTTCTGTTCTCTGATAAAACACACTGTTTCAGCCAATCAGAGCGCGCGTTATATGGAAACTTAATCATAATTAACAAATAAAAAAGCCTAAGCCATGTATTACACTGATAAAACACTCCGGACATTTGAGAACGGTTAGTGTTTCCTACAATTTCCTCGTGTTCTCAAATGCCCGTCGTGTTTTATCCGGTGTAATACGTGGCTTAGGCTTTATTTGCTTTATGATATAGATTTTACACGCGAAAAACAATGAAACACGCTTTTCCCATGTTTTATACTCTGTTAGCAAACAGTCCTAAGAAAATACGCGCGCTGATTGGTTAAAAATCGCGTTTCTATAACTCGACGGAGAAAGAACTAGCACGAGCTGTTGACGTAATGATGGCTCGAGCAAAGAGAATTGACATTTTGATAATCAAAGTTATCAAGTTGTTTTCCTTTTTTTCGTCGCAGTGTTTTTAAAAGAAAAAGAAAACACGTGTTTCGAATTGCCGAATTAAGTGCATGTAAAATGTGACGTCAAAATCAATTAAATGCGACATATTTCAATTCACTGCGGGTCAGTCGAATATTCGACTGATCCAGTCGAATATACGACTGAAGTTCGACAGTTGGTTTAAAAAAAACGCCGTATTTTACATGTGCCGAATCGAATTCAAATCAGTGGCGGATCCAGATTTTGTGGTAACGAGAGGGCTCGGTTCTATTTTACTTGACCAGCCTTCTTTTCTTCCTTCAGTCATTTCTTCTTTTTCACCCAAAATAAGGAGGGGGCCTACGCCCCTTTCCTAGATCCGCCACTGCAAATTATGTTAAATAATATGCTCGTATGGGAATTTAAAACACGTCACTCGCGCTCAGCAATTTTATTCGGCAAAAAAAAAAACTGCGACGTCTAAATCAAATCAGCCGAATGTATTTATGGGAGTCGACTAAAATTAGTATTTGATTCGGCGCATGTCAAATGTGACGTTTAAACCGGGCCTAATACTTCTCACTAAATCTGCCCCGCTTCTAATTTATCCCTCAAGTTGGGGTATGAAATTCTTATAATTAATTCCACTGCGTATAAGGAAACTATTATTTATTGTATGAACTGAAATTTTACATTTTTTGTAAACTATATCACTCATACTATTCAAGTAACTTACGCATACGATCCAAACAATCAACTAACTAAGCCAACACATTCTGTTTAACTCATTCTATCGCATGGTATGTATATAATACTCTCACGAAGTGCAGTCTGGAAAAAAAAATATCAAAGCACTCTGTTGTTCTAGTTTGATACTGAAACAAACCGTTCGTCTTGATATACGAGGACTCTACGAGTAAACGTATCTCGACAGCAAAACAGAAGTGGAGATTTTTTCCGTGGTGTAAACAGAAGTAACGCGTTACAGTCACCATATAAAGTGCCTACGAGGTAAAAAAAATTGCTGCTTATTTGAAAGGCTTCTCAAAGTAAAGAAGAATGGCGTTTTTCTTTTGGGAATATCTTTTTTCTTTTAAGAGATATTTACGTTATTGTATTATGCAAACGAGGAAAGTGATGATGTCATAGGTGCTTCCACTAAAACAGTACAACACTCGATCAAGAATATCTCCAGAAATATTGGAGTAAAGTTCTTCAAACTTGGCATCAGAAACGTACATCACAACAGGAACAGAATGACACCTAATATGTTGTTGCCATGGCAACAATATAGGCTTCAGTCTCTTTCTGTGAAAAACCAAATATCCCCATTTTCAATCTTTTTAAGTGTGACAAAGGGTCTAGCTCGGCACTCAAACGGTTCCCATATTGCCTTAACTATCTCTATTAGATTATTGTGAATGGATGATCCTTGTTTAAGATAAAATCTGGGAATGTTAGTCTTAATTAAAACAGGACCAGTAGCATAACTGTTGTCATGGCAACGGCATGACGGGTGTCATTGTGCTTCTTTTGTGATGTACAGTCATGATGTCGTTTAAAAGACACCGCTTTAATATAAATTTTTCTAGAGGTATTCTTGATAGAGTGTTGTACTGTTTTAGTGAAACCACCTATGACGTCATTACTTTACTCAGAAAAACGTAAATATCTCTAAAACGAAAAAAGATATTCTTAAGGGGGAAACGCCATTCTTCTATACTTTGAAAGTCCTTTCAAATAAGCAGCAATTATTTTTTACTTCATAGGCACTATAAGCAAATTAGGGTCAAGGTTTTTGTCCTCAACGAAAACACCGCAAAACATTTACATCCCTGCCAGAAAGACTAGTAGCGATGAAATTTACTATGCACTATCCTCATATCATCGAAAAGAGAAATATCAAGGTAGCGGTTATCATTGCGTTTTGGATTATCTTTTATATTTGTGACTGCGAAGGGGTTCTTCCCCAAACGTCTCGTTTCCTTTTACGACAGGAACATGAGTACTGTTTCCAAAAAACATTATTCAAGTTTCATACACTGTACGAATTCTGATTGTCTGATTGGTTGATTTCCACACGTGACAATGGGTTGTGACGAAACAACCTCCTTGACGTCATTATCGTGGTGTGATAGCCGTGGTGTAAATTCAATACACCACTGTCATTACACCATGGCTTCGGCTGGCTCAAAGTTTGACGAGTTTTGTTTGCAGTGTATTCAGTTTGAATAATAAAAATGTTAATGCACTCATTTCTCGTGAATTATCAGGATTTACCTGCACTCGTTCACTAACAATGAACTAGAAATTTTCATTACCGCATTCAGCGGCCTCGTGCAGTATTGAAATTTCTCGTTCATTGTTAGTGAACTCGTGCATGTAAATCCCGATAATTCACTCGCTGAGCGCGGTAACCAGTAAATACAAGCTAATAAGAGAATAAATACTGGTAAATTTGTGCCATAACTTTTCTTAGAGCTTCGCTTTTAGCAATTTTCTTAGGGATTCGCTACATTTTTGCCGTTTGACGTTTCTTCGCTGTTTGGCCATATTTACGCCTTCAAGGCTAAATCGCGCTAAACTTTTTACCGGCCTGTCAAAATAATGGTCCAAAGTATCATTTTGTGGCAGATTAGTCATTTCGTCATGGCAACATCAACGCCCAATTGCGCAATTCTTGCAAGAAATTTTATTTTAGAATATCCCATTTGTTTTTAGAACGCGTTAATGTTATGTGATTCTGTATCGTGAAGCGCTTCGCCAAAGTAGGAAGATCGAAACTCAACAGTTACCGCCGTGCAAGAAGGAAAGGTGGAAAGATTAGAAGAACAAAGCCCTCAAGACGACTATGTATGTAGTCGGTGCAGTTGTGTTTTGCTTTCTACCAGACGCGTTTTTTTCTTTCGTGGCTAGTTTCATTTCCGCCGAGTGTAAAACCCTCTGAGGTAAAATTCTACAACAACAACAACTGACAACAATATTTTAGCGGAGCTCCTGTGCGCCGAAGGCGCGCGAGCGGAGCATCCATTCTTTAGAAATTTTGGTAACCCGTCAACTGGAGTAAATTTGGACATGACGTCACCGTACGAGCGAGCGAGCGAACGTCCGTCCGTACAGGCTCTTGGGGAGGGGGAGGGGAGTCTAAAGGTAGCCCGAGCGCGGGGAACTCACGAATGCCATCTTTTCTTGGCGGGATATTAAACGAAAACTTGTGTCAACAAACGATAGCGGAGTTGATAATATACTGTTTTCAAGAGAGAGATTAACTGAGGTAGAAAGAGAAAGAAAAGAATCAGGAGCAAGAATTACCAGTGACAGGAGAAGAAGTAGGCAGGTAAATCGCGAAAGAGAGCTGCAGGCGCGGCGAGGGCTAGGGAAATGATGCGAAACAGTACTGGACAATGCCGTGAATTAGAGCGAGTCAAGGTTGAAAAAAAGAGATAAAACAATATCGAGCAATGTCGTGAAGCAGAGCTAGCGAGAGCTTGAGAAAGGAGGCGAAAAACCAAACAAGTTGTCTTAGACGACTCCAGAACTTCCCAAGTTAATTCGTGTTGAGATGTGGAGCCGTGCAAGGAAAGTCACATGATGTTTACCGTGTTCGGAGAAAATACAGAACTCTAAATACAGCAGAAAAGGTGGTTGAGCAATCTAGCTCTCTCTCTCCCTCTCAAATCAGGCTTTGGGGCCCGCAGGTTCGCTCTAAAATTACTTTAACGCGATCCAGGCAACAAAGGCATTCGAAAACAGAAATGTCGTACGCTATAATCTAAGAATATTCACAAGAATATTTTCAGCTCAAAATCGGCAGAAAAACAATAATGTTCATCCTCGGCCGGAAAAAATATTCTTATTTAAAGTGTGGTTTAAGTAGGTCTTGATCAGTGAGGTCTAAACAATCAATAAAATTTTATAACTTAGTTAAAATAGGGCTCCTCGGTGTAAAAACCTGTGACACTCACCCGCAGTGACGTAAAACAAAGAATACAAAGAAGTCAACATAGTACACCCTAACCCTAACAATAGCGACAAAACAAAGAAAATTTCAGAGGATTTTACACCGAGGTAAACCCTAAAATAGATATTAAATGGTTTAGAAGACAGTTAGCAAATAAAGGTCGATTAATTCAGTCTGAATTCATTAAAATTCACTCTTCAGTCTCGTATACTTTTAGAGCAGGTGTCACCGTTGATTTTATTTCTCGTCAATAAACGCCTTCATGAAAAATAATCAAGTCACTTGTCGCTCAGGAAGCCGTTAATTTCCTCTCCCTTTCAAAGATATAACTTCTTCTTTGTACGTTTTCTCCAAATTTCCACCGTATTCGAATGCTCTTTAATTTTTCCCGAGACTGTAGTCTCCATCCTGGTAACAATCCAGTTAATTTCCTTCATGCTCTTCGGGGAGATTTGTTTTCGCACTTGGCTAAAGCGTCATTTTTCCATTGGTCAGCTCAACTCTTTCTTCATATCTCTTCTGTTTTCTTGTAGGGATCGCCATGTATGTACATATTTTCTGTTTATTAAATAATACTGGCTTAAAAAGACAACTTCTGTTGTCTGATTGAACTTCGTGGCCTTTAGACCGAGATGCAATTCTAAACTTGATTCTAAGTGGCTATTAGACATTGAACGTGGAAAATATATTTCCTATAAACAGCAGCAATTTTTAGGTCACTGCACCGAGTTTTCGATATACACTAAAATTCAGCCCAACACAATAGACATTTTGCAGCTTTTGAAAGGCAACATTTCCTTCAATATTTCACGCAGAGCTAAAAATATAAGGCTGAATTATTTCTAGCTCTATCAGAAGCTGAATTGCTTTTGGTGTTGAGGCAAATATTGTGAACAAGGATTCCTCTATAAAGCCTGCTTGCCCTCGGGTACATACAAAAAGATGTATAAGACAACAGGCGCCAGGAGCGGATTTTTTTTGGTAATCAATTGTCAAAAATCTATTATTTTGGGATTTTGAACAACAACCGTAAAGATGATACTTTGTGTGGCCGCACGTCCCCGGTGGAAAACGGACAATCTAAGGAACTTCTTACGAGCTTGCAAATTTGAAATCCAGCGTAAAGTCGCACAACGATTTCTGCACTAGCCAATGACCTAGCTCAAAATGCAGTAAGAAGCCGTAAGTACGCGAAAGTGTTAACAGTTTGAGCTTGGCGATTGCTTAACCGACAACGATTTCATTGTATTGTACTGGACATTCGATTCACTGGCAGTTTGAAAATGTTGAATCTGCTGTTTCAGTTTTGCTTTGGTTTTAGAAGAATTATACTAGTATACTAATCCAAATGCTGTAATCTGATTGGCTGAGCCATTGCACACTATCAGCCATTAGTGTGCAGTGGCTGGAACTTGAAACACGAAATGGTGACCCTTTTTCGTTTTGCCAAACGTTTTGGAGGAAAGTTTCAATGAAAATAAATAATTAAAACCCTGAGAAGACTAACCGAAGGACATTTACGGTTTCTTGATGTCGTGCGCGTGCGTGCATCATTTTTTTTTTTCAATATTTTCAACTTTTTAGAGTCAAGAAACCGTAAATGTCCTTCGGTGAGTCGTCTCAGGATTTTAATTATCTATTTTCATCAAAACTTTCCTCCAAAACGTTTGCCAAAGCGAAAAGACGTCACCATTTCGTGCTGGCTGAAGCTTTCTGTGATTCATAACAACTTTAACACAGCCTTTCAAAACTGGCGGTAACAGTACAGGAAATGGGTTATTACAAGGTTCAGCGGCACCACTGTCTCCACCAAACGGTAAGCCGAACTAATGTTTTCCGAGATAACACGACCAACTGTTTGGATTAACGACAAAATCATTTCAACAGCGAGCAAGCCAGTCGTCATGGCAACTTTAGATTCTTCTTTTGCTTTAATTTTATCTCAGCGTTGACTCGACCGATTTCGTTTGTTTTACGTTTGCGCATTCCAAGATACACCATCAGTGATACATGCAGAAGTACAAAATAGCTATTGACCAAATGAGTGTTGAGGCACCTTCTTCAGTGTGCACAGCCTCGCGATCCACCCCTAGAACCGGCGTAAACACTGCTAACAGCCAGGGCCGGGTTGTTCAAAACCTGATTAAGCTAACCCAGGGTTAGCGAGAATTTTGGTTTCAGTTTTTTAACTTTTTGGTGGTGTTCTGTTTATATTGTTTGCCCTACAGTTTTAGGCGGTAGAAATCTCAAACTACACCAAACCTTAGAGGTGAAAAACATTTTTAAACAAGAGCAAATAATGCTACAGTTAACGTTTAATCCTGGGTTAACGGTTAACTGGCTTTCGAAAAAATCGGCCCTGTTGCGGTTATCGAGAGATTTTTGATAGAAACCGATACTGCAACGATAACTTTGCAGGCGATGAATTTTTTTTATTGCCACGTACCTCTCCCAAACAAATGCAGTTAAATGATAAAGAGATGACAAGCAAAGAAAACTTTTCACGTGCTTTCTTTTCACTGAATCTAACTGTACAGATGTGATGTGGCAGAGAACGGCATCGATCTACCGCCCGCTAGAAGATCCTCGACGACCATACAAGACAACATGTTCAAGAGTAATAGCAACTGGCAAGGTTATAGATACGAGTATTACTAAGATGAATTGTGGTTGTTGCAGGCAAACTTGATACGCTGACCTGGATTTTCATTTGTAGAGGGGTCAATGTCCGCTGTTTCTGTTTCTGTTTTACTGTGAAACGTGCTATTGATTTAAAGCTGCGGTTATTGTCTGCCTGATTCTGTCTTTGTCGGGGGAGCGTGACGGGGGGGGGGGATACTCAACAAAGTTTTTTACTAGAAAAAGGTGCTCCTTTTGTGTACCTTTTATTGAAAAGAGTATTCCTTTCACATAATCTCCTAAGAACACTACAACTGCTGTAATTTTTAAATTTAGTTTGATCGATTCAAAAGTCATTCTTCATTAAGTTTAATACTAGAACAGTTGTCATCGCTTATTTTATTTCTCACCAGTTAACGACTTCATTAAATCCATTTTGAAATCACTGGTTATCCTTGCAATCTGATTGGCTGTCAGGGGTGCGATTTATTCACGAATCGCACTATTTTTTGCTCTAAATCGCATCTTTTTCTCAGCCAATGAGAATGGGATAGTAAAACAAACCAACCAATCAGATTTCAAGGTAAGTTTAACATTACCAATAAAATTTCAGGAAAATAAAAGACAAAAAGCCACTGTGTCGCGAATTTTGCTACTACAGGTTATTGCCAAAACTTTGTTGTTTTTGTATTTTCTTTTTCAAAACAATTGACGAGTTCATTAATCACAGTTTCTGAATGATGATAATGAGCTCCTTCAGGCTGAAGACCTTCTTTACAAGAAGTTTCCAACATTCAGTGTCCATTTTGACAAATATTTTGGCGTTTTTCTAAAGATCCAAATGATACCGAGTCCAGGAAAACATAAACAAGCGAAAACCACACAACAAATTCTTAGCCATCTCAAGAAGGTACATGTTTCCAGGTTCCCTGTAGTTTCAAACGAAGCAATATAAGAGCTCAACTCTGTCCCTGTGAATAAATATACGTAGTCTTTCGACCCGCTCCGCAAAACAGTGAATGAACGTCCTCCGAAGCTGGTGCCAGTTTCGATCCCGCCATCTTGAAAAAACTATATATATCTTGAAACAAACGACGCTGCGCAAACTTGACAAGGTCCTGAGTATAAAGTTCTACGTCGAGGTCACAAAAAGAAACAGAGATACTAACGAGCTGGAATCGCTTAAAATCATGCAGAGTGTTATTGAACGGTATTTAAAAGAGCAAACTATCCACAGCTGGGCATCGTGCAGTCGCGGGAGTATCACAACTCAAAAGAAATCCATCGCAGAATTACACCGGCTGCACCCTCAAATTCCTTCTCCAAAGAGGACAACGAGAAGTCTCAGCCTCAACCACAGAAGAAAGGAAGGTCTTCCATCATTAAATCAGGCGACGAGAATCGAAATTTGATGCATGAAAGAGACTGTTTTCGTTCTCACTTCAGAACTGTACAGAGCCGCAAATGATCGCCGACCGCAAATGATCCCCAAATTGGACCGCAAATGATCCCGAACCACAAATGACCCCAGATGTGGACCGCAAATGATCCCCGCCGGAAAACGAGGAATGGCAGAGTTTGGTTTCCTAGTTTTTTTTACTTTTGAACTTATTCATTTTCATCAACTAAACGATGAATTAGATAAACATAAAGAAAATATCTTCTGACGATGTTAACTATGACAAATTCATCTTATTTTCTGTTGACAGTGCTTCTGAAAAACTACTGGAAAAAATCAAAGCACTGTTTCTTAACAAGCTCGATCTATAACAATAACAGCTTAATGCTGCCAAAACTAAGACAGAAATCATTTGTATATTTCATTTGGATGCCACTTTCATGTTAAATAAACTGATTTCAAATTCTCATCATTATACTGCGTTAAAGGGGCGAGAAACAAATACAAAAGCAAGCATTCGCAACATGTTCATGACCTTTTACAGGAGCCCATTAATGGGCTCCTTCTGGGCTCCTGCCTTTTAGTACTGCGAATGAGCTAGAAATCCTGCTTCTGAACACAACAAGCGAGTTTGACTTTTAGCTCGTATCTGCCACTTGCAGCCAGAAATTCTGGACAGGAGCACTTTTTGGTCAACTTACATAGTATGTAGAGCGATCTAACACTTGCCTTCATTACCCGTGGGAAAAATGCGAGAAACTGAAAAACCGCATATTATTACAAACAGGAAGTAGAATGGCAGCCGTAATCTGTTTTCATGTAAGATTGTCAGACAAAAGAAGTCTTCATGGGATACGGATAGGTTACACCACTACAACCATGAACTATATCCGTTAGAATTCCTTGCTACTGACTTTGAACATCGATGACAGAAGTATTTCACTTCGCGTGATTGACCAAAACCGGAAACCGCACATAAAAAGTCTGTAGCACCCAAGATTTGGCCAAACGTGCAGGCCAGGAAATAAGACACGAATTAGTTGCATTTTGAGTGACTGAACTTACGTTATTAATTCGTTCGCAAGTTTTCCTTCGGTTAAATTGTTTTGAAATGTTATGGCTGTATATAGACAAAAGCCGATTGCAAGGCATTCCACAAAGCTTTTACGGTAATTATCCGAAGAGCTCTCATCATGGGATTTCAGTATAACCATATAGAATATGATTAGTTATGACCGGCTTCTCTTTATATCAAAAATTAAAACCACGACCCGAAGAACAAATTCCATGCCTTGTTCCATGCCATTCCTCATTTTCCAACGGGATCATTTGCGGTCCACATCGGGGATCATTTGCGGTCCACGTTGGGGATCATTTCCGGTCTGGGGATCATTTGTGGTCGGGGATCATTTGCGGCGCTGTACAGAACTGCTTGTTTGTTTGTTATGCTTGAATGAGTTTTGGTCACATGACATCGTTTTGCATACTAAATAAAGGCGTTTCCCTTTCCCCTATTTCTAACAAACCGGCTCGGCTTGGAACAATACACCAAAGTCTAAAATTTAGGGCCATAAAATTGTGGGATTTCAAAATGGATCTAATAAAGTGGTAATTAAACTGAGTTTTGTGCAACTTTGGTCTGAAATCATTCTTGAGATTTCAAATACGCGCTCGTTCGATTTTGAAATCACTCGTATGATTTCAGACTAAATTGCACTCCACTCAGTTCAATTACCATTATTTATTTGACTGAATACAATAAAAAAATTTGCAATGAATAAATCATCAATGGATTATAATCTAGTCCCTTGTCTCTCAGGGAACCATTAAATATCCTCTCGATCTCTTTCAAAGACCTTATTTCTATTCGGTAGGATTAAAATATTCCTGCGTTATCCTATCATATCCGGAAAGGTTTTAATGTTTCGGGTCCGATTTCTATCGAAAACGTTTTGTCCATGTCGATTTAGCAAATTGTGAAGATGTCCCTTTTTTTAACCAAGAGAAAATGTGTTTTAACATAAGAACAAAGGGAGCAATTTGTTAAGGTATTTCCATAAAAATACATGGCATTTCCTATTTAAACTAAAGAAAATATATAACATCCAAAAAAAGGTTATGGTATATTAGAAACGAAATTTCATGTCTTAGGGACACATACATTGCTTGGAAAACGTAACTGTTTAACTTGAGACCATACATTACTTTTTTTGAATTTGCAAACATAGATTGCATGCTTTTATATTTATTCCTTATGTTTGTCTCTTGGCCTTGGTTCAAGGTGCAGACCGTGCGTAACAGGAAATGTCTTCTCCTTATGTGTTCTTCTTTTTGAAAAGGTTCGTCTCTCTTATTTAAAAGCTCCTTCAACTCCGCTTCCGTTCATTTGTAAAACTAAACAGAGCTATTCCAGAGCGATGCATTCGAAAACAGCTGCCCAAAACAAAGTGGACGGTGAAAGACGCCTTCGTCGGCCGGAAATTTTAGACCGCGCTAGAAGTAGGGCTCTAACAAGCGGTGACAGACAGCTGTGAAGTCTCCTGAGCGAGAACTCAGTTTTTTTTGTGAACGTCTTTTGTATCTGTGGATCTGTTTTGATTTTGATGAAATGAGTCCCAGCAGTGCAGATCTAGCTGCCAGCGCCTCAAGCCAAGTACTCTCTGAGCTATTCTGCCCACCAATACAAGTATGGGTTTTAAGCGACGAAATCTTGTTCAAGATAACCGCAACAGCTACAATCATTATTTGTCCTGTTACCGTTCTTCTCAACATCTTAGTGATCTTATCAGTGAAAAAGAGAAGAGACTTGCAAAACAACAACTCGAACATTCTGATGGCAAGCATGGCTGTAGCTAATGTTTTAGTGGGAGCTGTTTCCATGCCATTAACATCATTGCAGACCTGTTAGTTCTTGTCAAGGTTTTGAAGGTGGGTGTTTTTTGTGGAATAGCTTTCGTTAAGGACATGGTGTCGTATATCGGTAGTTGCTCGTCTGTATATCATCTCACTGTAATTGCATGGGAGAGGTACGTGGCGATACGAAAGTGGGCTGATAACGACGTTATCGTTTCCAGAGGCCGTGTTAAGAAGTTTGCAAGGATTTCTTGGCTGTTGGCCGCGTTGGTACCCATTCCGCCAAGCATAATGAAAATCGCCGACGTCGACTACAAGTATCTTCTGGCCGTCAACATAGCTTGCGTTCTCCCGGGAACTGTATGCATAGTACTTATCGGCTACTCGTACTTGCAAGTTTATCGCGGTGTGCGCAAATGGGAAATCGAGAAAATCAGGGAGGTCCCTTGTCTGATCAGAGCTAATTTGGCCACGAAATGCGCCAAGACGACAGCCATGTTGACAGCAGTCCTGTTCATTGCATTCATTCCGTCGTTAGCCTTCCTGCTTTTCGGAGCGATTTTTCACGCACCTCGCAGAAGCTCGCTTTCCGTTGGTCGATGACGCTGGCTCAGCTCTACTCTCTCTTCAACCCTATTCTTTATTGCTGTAGGGATCGCCGCTTCAGAGATGCATTTTAGAGATGTTCAGTTAAAGATAAAAAAGCCCTCAGCCAGTGCTCAGAGAAACAAACGCCGAATTGGCCTTGCCCAGTCCTTGAACAACCTTCCAACGCCCAACGTCGTGTCAAGAGCAAAAACCTTGGCAAACCTAGCAAGCAATGATGCTGAAAGGGCTGATAAGCAAGTGAGATGAGAAAGATGTATGTCATTTCCGACGCTTTGAACAATCAAAATGAGTGTCGATGTTCACCAACCAAAAATCACTATTATAACAGCGCCAGGAGTCCAAGATGAAAGCGGCGCGATAGTAAGAAGAAAAAGCCATACTCAAGAAACTAATCTTCTTCAAGTTCAAAGTTATTTTCACGCTGGGTCGCTACACGACTCCGACAAATACGAGTATGTATTTTCTCCAAACTAGCCGCCAATATAATGCGATAATGCTGTCTCTTAATCTCAGTAATAAAGCAATGTTTAAACACGTTTCAACATCAAAAGACATTATTGTTCCGGAGATAGATCTAAGCACCCATACGTACCTATTTTTGATCAAACTGAGGCAAATGTTCCTATGATATTGTTTATTCAATACACTTTTTTATTATAAGAGTGTATTTTATAAGAATATCGAGACTGAAATTTGCCAAATCAAAAGAATATTTTATTAATAAACCTGAGGTTAAGGCTGAGATTTTGAGAGAATATAATTTACTTTGTTGAAATTTTTTTAGATACATTACAATCATGTTTTTATAAATTCTTCCTTTCTCTAAACCGCAAAACTAGCCAAAAGCAAGAAAAACAGCTGTATCCGTATGTTAGATGCAGAGGAGGCAGCGTGGCCGAGTGGTTAGAGCGGTGGATTTGAAATCCGTAGGTCGTTCTGACCGCTTGCTGATGTGGTTCTCGGAAGCCCCGAGTTCAATTTCTCGGTTACGCTTGTAAATAGCCAACTGGTCTGCCTCCCGCCAGTTGGGATTCTTAACCTGGTTATGTTTATTTGAATATTAATTTGTCATTGTTTGTTTGTATTGGTCCTGAAAAACCCCGACGGGGAGTGGCCAATTACGTATATTATTATTATTATTATTATTAATAACATTTCTCCAAGAAGTTATGTGTGTAAATAGGTTTAAAGGTTTATCGCTCCAACTAAAGAAACAAATAGAATAACTTGCTAATTAGTGAAATAAACTTCCCTGGCCACCTTTCTCTTTAAAACGAACCTATATTTATTTCCCTCAACTAATAAACTGCACGTAACCCTAACCGTACTGCTTCATATTGGGGATGCACACTTTCTCACATTTGGCGCGACTTTTTTATCACTAGCGCGACTTTTTTTTCTGGTGCGATTTTTTTTCGCTGGCGCGACTTTTTTCGCTGGCGCGACTCTTTTTTCTGGTGCGACTTTTTTTCGCTGGCGCGACTTTTTTATCACTAGCGCGACTTTTTTTTCTGGTGCGATTTTTTTTGCTGGCGCGACTTTTTTCGCTGGCGCGACTCTTTTTTCTGGTGCGACTTTTATTCGCTGGCGCGACTTTTTTTTCCTGGCGCGACTTTTTTTTCTCTAGCGCTTATTTGTAGACCGCTACTAGATTTATTGCGGGCTCAAGTTACGAACACGTGTAGTTGTGAGCAAGATGGCGGACTCGGCGGACTCCGACCTAAGGAAGGTAAGTAGCATTGAATTTAGGTCTGAATACTACCGTATTCGTGAACGAATTACAAGATTGAATACCGGGAAGATAGCTAGTTTTATTGTTTCGCTATTTTCTGTGTTGAGAGTATGAATTGTCGTTCGAAAAACATAAAACCATGCTATGCTCGAAAACCACAAGCAGAACAAGCTTGATTCTTTAAATAGTTTAGTTTACGCCGACAAGAAATTTCAAGTATAGCAATACTCTTAATAAATATCTTGTCCTGTATTAAGGACAAAAATTAAGCAAGAAATCGTTTTCCAGAACACGTTTCAACCATGTTATCATTTATTGGCGCTAGGTCTTTTAAACCTTCTGGGAGAAGCCGCTGTCCTAAATCACTCATCACTCAAGTAAATCGACATGGCGGATAACGACCTCCGCAATCATATGATTGAAAAATATTTCCATTTGGGCTTCAATTATAAGTAAATTATTGATTGCTTGTTGTTTAATAGTGGAATACCTTTAAGTCTACGACAGCTTAAAAGAAAAAAAATTTGGGACGACGACGCTTCAGTAACGTTGATAAGATAGCATACGCCATGGAAGAGGAGCTAAAAGGAATTGGAAGCATTGTCGGATACAGATCTATGTGGCAGAATTAGTTGTTGACCATAAAGTGTCTGTTAGCAAAGAATTTGTTAGAAATGCGTTAAGAATAATGGACCTTCAAGGGGTACAAAGGCACTCAAGGCATAGACTCCAACGGCGGCAATATCACGCAAAGGGCCCAAATTTTATTTGGCACCTGGACGGATACGATAAACTGAAACCTTATGGGTTTTGTATACAAGGCTAGTAAAGGTCATAGACAGGCCGACACAGACTCCCCTATGTGGTTTTGCGGTAGCGGAATATTAGCCTCTAAATTTTTGCTCTGACGAGCGTATCTTTGAGCGATTTGCCTTTTTTATATGATATAATAGGAGGCATTGTATAAATTGTTTTCAGCAGTGGCTGATTTTGGATGAGACTCCATTTCTGCATCAGTATTTGTTTTAAGTTTTTCAACCCTGGATGGTATGTCGTTACAAAAGGCATAATTTTACTTTAGTCCGTTTGGTTTGTTTTTTTAGAGCTGACTGCCGTCCGGCAAGGGCGACCTCTAATAACGTCCTTTCAATTAGGCTTTTTGGATAACCACGTGCTTCAAGTCGTATTTTGAAGTTGCACATGGCCTCCTGGAAATTTTTTTCCGAGGAGTTTGTTCTAAGAAGCCTGATTGCTTCTCCTTTAATAAAGCCTCTCTTAACGCCTGGTGGATGGCAAGAGGAATAGTGTGTATATTGAGAGGTCTGGGTTGACCATTCATACTCTCAACACAGAAAATAGTGAAACAATAAAACTAGCTATCTTCCCGATATTCAATCTTGTAATTTGTTTACGAATACGGCAGTATTCAGACCTAAATTCAATGCTACTTACCTTCCTTAGATCGGAGTCCGCCGAGTTCGCCATCCCTCTCAAAACTACACGTGTTCGTAACTTGAGCCCGCAATAAATCTAGTAGCGGTCTACAAATAAGCGCAAGAGAAAAAAAGGGCCGCACCAGCGGAAAAAAGTCGCGCCAGCGAAAAAAAGTCGCGCCAGAAAAAGAAGTCGCGCCAGCGAAAAAGAGTCGCGCCAGCCGAAAAAAGTCGCGTCAGCGAAAAAAAGTCGCGCCAGAAAAAAAAGGCGCGCCAGCAAAAAAAGTCGCGCCAGCGAAAAAAAGTCGCGCCAGCAAAACAAAGTCGCGCCAGCGAAAAAAAAGTGGCGCCAGAAAAAAAAAGTCGCGCCAGAAAAAAACAAGTCGCACCAGAAAAAAAAAGTCGCGCCAGCGAAAAAATGTCGCGCCAGAAAAAAAGGTCGCGCCAGAAATAAAAAGTCGCGCCAGCGAAATAAAGTCGCACCAGAAAAAAAAGTCGCGCTAGTCATAAAAAAAGTCGCGCCAAAGGTGAGAAAGTGTGCATTCCCAATATGAAGCAGTACGCACGCGTGTATGGCACTAATCGAGACGCTAGCCCTAAACCTAACCCTAAACCCTAAACCCTAACCCTAAAAACCTAACCCTAACCCTAACCCCAAAGATTTATCACTTAGGGGGCTAGGGATAGGGTTAGGTTATAATAACCCTAGCGTTACCCTTGCTCTAATTCTAACTCTCAAATCTAGCCCTCAACCTAAAATGTAAGGGTAGGTTTCCTCTGTTTACGTTTTCAAGACACTTGTTTCGTTAAAATTTATAAATTGGGTTTCATTGTATGCTTTATTTACCTCAAAATGACAGGGGATCTATAGCATTGATAATCCCAGAAAAATAACTAAATTTCCTTTCATTTCACGAAATAAAGTTTACTTTTATATTTATTACGCAATAACTCAGAGGAGGTGGGGGGGGGGGGGGCCGTGTGGCAATCATAGACCATAAGAGAGTTTTGTTCTACTAAAAGTAATGTATGGTAAATTTGGAATGGCATCTGCAATTTTTTCTGTGATAGATACTAGTGCATGAATAGCCGAGAGACCCTATAAACACTGAAAAGGTCCACTTAAGGGGGAATGGTACCCTATAATATGATGATTTTCATGAAAAATTGAATTTATTGAAAATACAAGATTTAAGACCCTTGAATACTTGTCAAAAACATTTTGAAATGATCTTGGCAAATTTGTCTCTAGGTGAGTTTGAAATTCAAGGAAAGTACACAGTGGTATAAGTTTTTTTACGTAGCAACGGCTGTTTACCATAAGAACGTTGCCAAAAATATGGATTAGTTTTAACATATTCAAACGAAACTTTGTAAAATAGCTTTGAAGACATGCGCAACTCGATTGGTATAATTAGTTGTGAAAGGTTTTGCCTCCAAATGGCATCACAGGCTCATTCATTTCCCTTATGAAAAGGAAAATCTCCTAAAACTGCGGTAACATTCTACAAAATAGAACAATCATTGCACACCCTCCCTCGAGATCCAACCTGAACCCCCTCCCGCGATTTGTGGCTTGCTAAATGTTGTAAGAAACTTTAAGTGCATTTTTCTCAAATGTCTATTACGTTCTAATTCGCTTTGTTCAAACGAACGTAAATCATTTTACCCTTAAATTCCCGTAATACAAACAACAAGACGAGAAATATGGTAGGATGCGCAAGCGGATCCAAAACAGTTTATTATAAGATAGAGATTACAAGTTATTGTTCTTGTTTTTACAATCCTTTAGATACTACTGTATGCAGAAACTAATACACGCCCGATAATACGTTACAAACCTAAATACTTAGTTACGCGCAACCTGTTTTCAAGGCTTTCTTCAACGTACATATCCTTGGCAGAATCAGATTTCCACCGACCATGTATCTTAAGAAGTCTTTCTGGAATCGAGTTCCTACTATTGCGTACCGCAGATGTAATACCACCAGATCTTAAACAATGCAGACCATAGTTATTAGGGTTGTAGCCCAGCTGACTTAAGGTATTCCTTAAGATATCTCTACAAGTAGTATAAGAAATCTTTCCGCTTCTCAGGGTCTAACTAGAAGTACTACGGTGAAAAACAAGGGGTCTAAATAAAGGGAGAGGACTATTCAAGTCAATACCAGATAAATCTAAATAACGTTGTAAAACACCAACAGGACAGTATTAAGATCCGGATTCCCCAATAAAGACAAAATTCCCTTCCCTATAAACATCTGTCTTACTACGAGGCACAAAGATTCTTATATAATCGCTGTGAAATTCAATATCCTTAGGAAAGATATTGCATAATTCGTCATAACGAAAAAAACCTGCGAAAGCTAAAGAGTAACGCAGCGATACGAAGATTCTTTAAATTAACATCTTTCTTATTATGACAATCTAAAATACACCTTATAATTCCTGTGGAAATAGGCTTCTTTTTCATAACTGGTTGTGTCTTCTGGCGTTTAGCAGATTCGATGATATTTCTGCAAAATTCACTATCCAAAGGATTACGATCCAAACTAGGGACAAAAGAATGTAACCATTTACGGGCCGCATGGGCTAAAATTACTGAAGAAAATTGTTGAAAGCCCTTCCAGGAATTACTTGATAGCATAATCTGGAAAGAAAAGAACAAAACATATATACTAAAAGAACAAAACAAAGACAGAACATCCTTTACTAACCGTACAAAAATCAGTCATTGGTGGGGCCAGTGCTACGTAAGACGATAAACCATCGTATGGGCCAGTGCCGCATATATCAACAACCATTGATTAGGCCAGCGCCACTGATAAACCAACTATACTCCTAGCACCATATGAAATGATAGGCCAGCGCCTCATAAATAAACAGCATACTGCTTTGGCCAGCGCCAACAACTGTTAATAATCATAGGCTAGTGGACACACCGTCCAAAAAATTAATCAGTAAATTTTATCTAAAGGCAATAATATTTCCTGTGAAAAGATCAGACCCTAAAAGCGAATAAAAATTCTTCCGTGGGTAAGAAACTCATTCCCGATATGAATAGTGTGAGCCACAAGGTAACGACTATACTTGTGTGCAATTAAAGGCCAGAAATGAGCCGAAGGCCAAAGAGGTACAACGAGCGTACCAGCGGCCTGCTGAGATTTCAGATAATGTAATACGCGTGGAATGATACCAACTGGAGGGACTACTAAGCAATTTTCTCCTCGAAGAGGCTGAAAGAAAAAATCAACACCCGAGGAATTGGGGGTTCCAAAACCTCGAGAAAAACTTGGGGAGCTTATGATTATAATAATTTGCAAAGCAATCTACACTGTGCGGGCCCCACAGGCCATCAAGGAAAAGAAAAAATTAATCAGTAATTTGCCAGTCATCAGTATCAATTAAACGACTTATATAATCAGCTTGCTGATTCAAAGTGCGAGGGATCCACTGTACTTCTAAATGAATTCCCGATCTAATACAAATATCAAAAATCCTTCGGGCCATTTTAAGCAAACCCAATTTCATGCTGCCCACTTCAACAATCTTAGCAGCTACTTGGCTATCGGTAAACCACTTAACGTGTGATCCTTCCAACACTGAGGCAAATAAATGATTGCAATGAAAACTCAATAACGGACAACTCTCTCCACGTTGAACTTAGACCTCTCTCGTTCTCCGACCACATTTTGTGACATACAAAATCATTCTTAAAGTCAATAACAGCTCCTCCTCCGGTAGCAATGGCGTCGGAATAAACAAAATAACTAGGAACTTTACTTTTTAAATTGAAGGAAAACATGTACGCGTCCTTCACAAAATAAGACATAGCAATTTTCCAGTCCTCGTACTTTAACACTTTGCTTAATTAATGACCTATTGACATGGCGCAAATCGAGAATTAACCTCTTCTTACCGCATGGCTGTACAGAAACTGACAAGGGATTTACAACAAAAGGTTGCTCATTAACTATACGCACCCGGTCAGAATTAAGAAGCTCACGAACAGCTTGGTCCACAAACTCAGCATGAATTGGAGCTGACTTTTTGTTTCTTAGCTTTACGGTCAACGGCAAACTAATGAAACGCAGCCTGTAGTTGTTTTCAATAATAGACAAAATAAAATTTGGAGCACCTATAGATCTCCAGAAAACTAAATTTATGTTCAGATTACCCTTAACACGTAACGAATGTCCGCTTTCAAGTTCGTAATTCTGTGTAAGTTGATCTACCTGCGCCAAGACATCTTCATTGCTTTGACTGAGTTGATTGGCCTGAGGTTGGCTTGTTGTAGGAGATTCCAGGGAAAGAATTGTAGCTAAGGGGCTGGTAACTTCCCGGCCAGGACAAGGATCGACAGTCCTTAGACCAGTGTCCAAATTTGCCGCATTTGAAACAGCGGAAGAAGTCGCC
>JAEMPF020027628.1:1526-11526 GCA_022496165.2 Catalaphyllia jardinei
ATGCCAACTAAATCATTCAAAGAGCAAACTAAGACTTGCCCAAGGCAAGCAAAAGTTCAGAGCTACTTGCCCAAAGGGCAAGTTGGAATTCCATTTTTTTTCAAGCAATGACCCTTATAGGTTCGGTGCCCAATGCCATTATCTTGGAAATACTTCTCCATTTCATCCGAGATGAATTGAGCTCTGCTGTCTATTTTCATTGAGATTGGTATCCCATGAGTAGAGAACATGGTCTCCAAAGCGTCAATAATCCTTCTTGAGGTCACCGACTTCAGAATTGCCACTTCAAAACAACGACTGTAATAATCGAATACAACCAACAGGTATTCGCCTGATGGCAGGGGTCCAAGCAGGTCACCTGCTAAGTCACACCATAGCTCAGAAGGGAATTCTGTACGCCTCATTGGTTCTGGTGGTGGAGGTTGTTCCTTGAGCTGGCATCCATGACACACCTTACATTTCCCTTCAATGGTTCTGTCAACTCCGGACCACCACACCTTGGAGCGTGAGTGCTGTTTCCTCTTCACTACACCCTGGTGTCCCTTGTGTGCTAGGTCTAGGATTTGCTCTCGCAGTTTCTGTGGCATGACAATCCTTGTACCCCTCAGAACCGGTTTTCCTAACTCAGCAAGTTCATAATGCGCATATATATCTGTACGCAGCAGGGCAGGAATTCCAGCCACCGCTTCTAATGCACTCTCTTAACTGAAACAGTTCCGTATCCTGTGCAGATTCACACTCTACTTCTTGGATGGGTATCACACTTGGCGATGCCTGCTCAGCTACAAAGCGTATGTACTCTTCAGCCACATTTCTGTTGACCTCCAGGTCTGGTTGGGTGAGACGCAATAACGTGTCTGCAATATTCTCTGAGCCCGGTACATGCTTTACCGTGAAATGGAAGGGCTGCAGTCAGAGAAACCACCGCTCGATTCTAGCAGACGGCTTAGATGTGCTGGAATAAATCACTTTCAGAGGCTTGTGATCTGTCAGCAGCTTGAACTAAAATTCCATACAAGTAGACGTGAAAGCGTTCACATGTCCAAACAAGTCCCAGCACCTCTTTGTTTGTTTGGGAGTAACGGTGCTCCACCTCTGTTAGACTTCAACTAACATGAGCAACAACACGTTTTGTTCCAGCCTGCAGTCTATGAAATACTCTGTCCAATCTCTTACCGTGTTTTTCAACACCTCTTCCATGGACAATAATATTGTCTGCTATGTTGTGGGCTCCCTCACAACCTTGCGACACCTGTTGCATTATGTTTTGATATAGTTCTGGGGCAGAGCTAATTCCAAACATGAGCACATGAGCCTCTTGTAACAAAACAGGCCTGCATGGGTAGTGAAGGTAGTGATTCATTCGTCTACACTCTTCTGATAATTCGATTTGTTGAAAACCCCACTTGAGGTCTAACTTGCTGAATACAGTACTCTTATTTAGCCTCATTGGCTCCCTTCATATCAACACACGGTGTAATGTCACCGAACTGTTTCAGAACCACACAAACAGGGCTGACCCACAGGGTAGGTCCTTCGACTTTCTCTATGATGTCTGCCTCCTGAAGTTCCTTTAACTTCAACTCCACCTTTTCTGTCAAGCTAAATGGCACACGCCTTGGATTCTGTGCTACAAGCAGACCTTCTGGGTCAACATAAATTTTAGCCTGGTAACCTCTCAATTTCCCAATGTCTTTAAAACACTCTTTGAACTTGACTCGCAGGGCAGTATCAATGCTATTGACTCTGGTCCAAGTTTCAGCATCCCCAGCTGTACCACTGTTTCACGATCAAGATGAGGTCTTCCTTTTCCACTGATAACAACAAACTCTGCCTCCACTACATGATCATCGAGTTGAGCAGAAGTGTTAAATTTTCCTAGGGTGCTGAGCAGTTCTGCCAAGCCATATGGGAAGAGCTTCTGTGTCCCTTTCTCAGATTTGCACTTGATACCCTGGCTTTTAAGATCCTCTCACATATCCTTATCAACAACATTGCAAGAAGCTCCAGAGTCAGCACTCCTTTAATGATTGCACCACCAACCTTGAGTTGAACAGTTCCACCATCAACACTAAGGACACATTCACCAAAGACAGGGAAAGCATATTCATCATCATCCTCAACACAGTCCACCCTTTGTTTATTACATGTACCTCTCTGCTGATGGCCACAGCCTTTTCCTCTCTTTGCAAATGTTGCGGTTTCTAGGCCACTGCCTTTACCTTTCTTTCTTGAAGATTTTGCCTCTGGAACCCTGTATCTTGATGGCTTCATTTTGCACCAATCCGCCTGATGACCTTTTATATGACATTTGCTACAGGTAGCCTCTAGTGCTGGGCAAATCTTATCACGGGCGAAATGACCATCGTTTCCACAATGATAGCATCTGCCATAGCTTTTCTCCACTGACACTATTTATTCTACCACTTAGTTCCACTTTAGATTCATTATCCGATTCTATCGTCTATGCTTGAATATCTGCCACTTCCAACGAACGAGCAATCAACAGAGCTTGGTTCAATGAGAGCTCCTGACCTTTCCCCAGCAATTTCCTCCTCAGCTTCGTTGACCAGCATTTAACACAGGACTCCAAGCTGCGACCATTTTGGTGGCCATGGTGAGTGGAAAAAATATTTGGTGACCAAAATTCTGGCAAAAGTCTCCAATTGGCGACCAACAGATTAAGAGATACTTACATGAAAAATTATCAATAATAGGGCAAATTTAATCAATAGTACAAGTGGCAACATCACCTTTCTTTCTCTTTTCCCCCTTGTCATTCAGAAACTCGACATGAATTTACTTTAGCAAAGTGTTGAAAACGTGCCGTTCCGCATTAGCCCTTCGTGTAACATGTCATGAAGTGTCCTTCCCTTCAATTTTTGGGATGACGTGTAATATGTCATGAAGTGTCCTCACCATGTTTTTTTTTTGGTGACTGAATTATTTTATGACGATCATTTTATAATTAAAGGTCACCAAAAGGGAACTTTTTGAAAAAGTGAGCTTGGAGCGCTGTATCAATGACCTGGTCCCGAATCTGTTTTTCCTTCTGTTCCTCGAACATACAATTCTCGGCTTGGCGTCTTAAACGCGTTATGAATTGATTGACGGTTTCAGAATCTTCTTGAAGTATTTGACGAAAGACATGCCGCTCACATGGAACATTGACTTGCAGAGCAAAGTGTCCATCCAACATGCGAAGTGCCTTTGTGCAAACGGTTTTGCCAGCCAATGACAGGCCTGGATCAGTAAGGATCGCGAAAATTACCTGGACATCCATTCCCGCAGAATACAGCAAGAGTGACCATTTTTGCTGTGCATCTTTGACCCCTTTTCCTTCTATGAAGAACTGGAAAGCCGTTTTCCATCGCTTCCATCATGGGCCAATGCTTGTGATGTCACCTGTGCAATTGAAAGGACTCATCCCTCCAATTTCGAGATTTACTCCCATATCTACGCTCGACTTGAAACCTCTTTTATCCTTGTTGCCAACTGTAGTGTTTTGCTAGCCGAAATGGACCGGATTACACTAGATTGCTTCAGACTGAACACAACCACGCTTCCAGCAAACATGCTGCCTTTGCACACAACAACACACTCTCTTTTTTAATTCATTCTCACCCAAGAATCCTGGGTAATCTTAAGGAATGTACATCACATAGGTCTGCAAAGCATACATACTACACCAATAATGGCCCAACAATTCGTTAATCTAAAGAACAACTTTGTGCTTACAATAAAATCAGGATTTGCGCCTTGATTCCAGTCGTAATTCATTTCACCGATGGTCATTAGTCCTGAAAACTTTAAATGAGCACAGTGCAAGATAATGTGTTCCACAAGCTCTACACATTGATCACTTGAGCATCCAGTTTTACCTACAATAAAACAAAATCAGCGGAAATATACATGATGTACAATGACAAGCAATCAAACGTCCTTTGATGTATACATGCTGCAATGGTAGATCTTGCTTATGAGCCAGGCTGGCCAGACTAGAACTGTACCCAAATATATAAAAAAGGAATTGATTTTAAGCAATCAGAACCTGATTTTCCTCCACACTCATCACACCTTCTTGCAAAGCTCCCTTCAGCCCTCCCCTCTTTCCACTCTCTTCTTTGAAGCACCTTTTGCAATACTGGCCTCTGGACATGCTAGTAAAATTGTTTTAATCATTAACCATGTGTACATGTAACTGTATAATTGTACATGTAATTCAGATCTTTAGATTTGTATGCCATGATGTTTCACTATCTGTGTTATCAAGCATACCAATTAGTTATAATCATTAGAAGTGGAATGGTTGAGGGGCACTTTTGAAAGTTCTAGCAGTCACTAATGAAATTAATAAATCAGTGCCTCATGCAAATAAATCAGTGTTTCAACAAGCAGTAACTATCATGTACTAGATAAGCAAAACAGTCATTTTCACCACTCTATCTCATAATTCTGTAAATATTTCCTAAAATTGCATGTTATGTGCCCATCACACAAGAGAGGATTTTAATGTCCTAGCCCAGCTGTAAAAACCACTTTTACAAGGTTTAAGACAAACGTTTCTGTTTTCATACCAATCATATTTTGCATTGCGCACAAAGTATGCTAAAACCTCTAGATTGACTGTAGGAAAGAAATTATGAAAGAAACATAATTTTGCAAAACCCAGCAATTTGTCTCATCTTGAGAAGGAACACTAACTTTCTTCCTTGCTTGTGTTCACTTGAACCATCACATTAAGGGGCTTGTTTTTGTTTTGCTTCTCCCATGAGGAGTTGAGTGTGGTTGCAAGCTTTGCACTGTCCACAGTCTCTATCATGAAAAGGTTAGGCACACCTATGGGCATAAGTACATGTAAGATCAAAAATTATTATCTCCAAGGTACAATAATTGTTATTACTGTAGAACTGCATCCTGAAACAATAAAAATGTTCTTCAATCCTTACCAACAATATTGTTACATTTGTTACTCTGTAAATGACCAATGAAATGCCATCGTATATCCTTGAGTTCCTGAATCTGAAATAAGAAATTCATTTAAAACTAGACACAAGTCACTAAATATATTTCCCATAAAAATGGACCTTACAACTTCAGTGCTAGTCCAGCATTTCTCACATTAGTTATGATTGTTATATTATTATTCATTCAAAATATTTCCCCGTTTCTGACTGGTTAAAACCACACACATGATTCACCATAACCAGCTGCTGTTGACCAAATATTCAACCAATGATGTCAAGAGTGCACCCCGCTGCAGATTATTTAACTGTTGACCGAGAAAACCTGGGGACAAGGTTGTGTTATTTTTGGCGAGCGGAAAAGCAAAGAGCGAACTGACGAAACTCCTTTAAAAACGGGGAAATATTTTCATTGACTAAAGCAATTAGTCAATTTGGCTTTCGTAGCCCTGATATGAAGAATTCTGCAGATCTCCGAGGGTGTTATCCACCTCGGCCTTCGGCCTCTATGGATAACATCCTCCTTGACCTGCAGAATTCCTCATATCCTACTCAGCCTCATTCAGTAATAATAAATTATTCCTAATTATAATGATTTTCCATTTTACTCTTTTTATTTGCAGGTTGTACAAGAGTTACAAGCGAAAGGTTACTATAATACTAGTTTTACAAATGAATATTACATAAAATGGACAGTAATAATTACTGTCCATTTTATGTAATAATTATTATTATTATTACAAAATGATGAATTTTGATAGATCAATTTTAATGTATTAAAATATAGCCTAAAACAATAGACCTCAGTATGAGGCTCTGGGGAATAAACCCTACAAACTCTGTAGTTATTGCCCAGAGCCTCATTCTGAGTTCTATTGTTTTAGGCTGAATTTTAATACATTGAAATTGATCTGCTCATAAATGCTAGTGAAAATTAAGGTTTACTATTCAGACCAAGCCTTGACAAACTTGTCTACGAATCCAATATATAAAAATTCTAGTAACACGCAAACATTCTGAAAAAAACTTGATTTCAGGACATTCAACAGCACTAAGAACAGCAAGTGTGAAAGTGCAAGTGATTTGTGGTAAGAGGAGGGCATTATGTTGCCTTCTCATACCCCATCCATCCTCTCTCTTTGCTTTAAGTCCTTTCCTATAGCTCTGGAACTAACAAAATGTCTTCAATTCAGGAAACCAATAAGCATTCTATAAACTAAATAAACCCATGTTTTACATGCTGTTCCACAGCACTTGCCTGTTTTGCTCACTGTTTTTAAGCTGCTCATAACTAACTGTCTCCCTCCATACATGTAATTCTTCATACTAATCCCTTTCATCCTGCCTCTCCAAACCAGTCCCTTTGTTAAATGCTCTTCTTCTCTGTGTTCAAACCACTGGAGCAGGATACTTAAATTTTGTATACATGTGACATTTTAACCTTACAGACCAAGACATACCAGCATACCTTTGGATTATTTGACTTCTCAATCAGTTCTTGAACCTGTGTAAATGATTAATAAACACAGTAATACTTAAATTCACCTTCATCTATGTAGACCATTTTGTTTACCATTTAAATAGACTGACACCCCCTAAGCAAAACATGTTGCATGCCACGTGGCATTGCAAAAATTAATACATGTTGAATATACCTGGTATATCTCATCTTGATGGTCAGAGTTTACCTTTAAAAACGTGTATTGTCAAGCCCTCTTACTTATTATTATAATTATAGCTAGTCAGTTACTGGGCATTGCTCAGTCAAGCTATTATCCTTAAAGAAAGGGAAACGAAAATATTATGAATTATTTTTATTTCCAAATTATTCGGCAGAATAGAATGCCATAATCACACAGAATAACAATAATATACCTGAACTCCAGCGGAAATGTTCGTCTGCTTCACTTAAAGCACGAGAAGCATTTTTCGCTTTCCTTAACCCTGCGCTCGTAATTCTCTTGCTTTCGCTTTAAGTTGTTGCTTTGAATTTGCAAATTCACAATTTCACAAAATACTGTATGACAGCCAAACTTTCTAGTTCATAATCTTGACCATCCTTTTTTAGAATTTCAGCGAAAAATGGCAAAGAATTGCATCTAGCTCATGATAACAGAAATCTTCCAACTTTCTCACTTCGTTACGCTGCTGTTCTGGTTTTGGTTTTTGCCTCTCAGGTTGGCAAGCTCCTCTTCTGGCATCCTAGGAAATCTCTCATCTGCATTGATATCACTGAAAAGGTCATGGGAAATGAAAAAATTTGGCGAATCTCCGGCGCTAAACTTCGCCATTGTCAACTACAAACGTAAATGGCTGCAACAGCACTGACGCTATGCTTTGTTGACGCTATCATTGCTTTGTGCTGATTTGCTATTTTCTATTACCTATTGTATTCCCTGGGACTTGGATTTGCTCAGACAAACTGTCCTATTTTTTTCATCTATTTGTTTAATTTGATCAGGTTCCCATTGTGGGTGATTATAATTTGTAAATAAGCAGACTATAAGGCCCAGTCCCCGCTAATCCAATTTTCATACTTTTGACCAGTTTTAATGCCAATCATTCACACTTATCATTTTCATCAAAAATGTACTTACATACATTTGAAAAACTTTGAAAACCGAGCCATATCATATTACAGTGGACCCCTGCCTTACTACCACCCTGTTAACACGGCCACCTCATGATTATTATAGGCAATTTATTCTGGCCTGAACAAAAGCTTGGGCAGTCATTTTCTTATTTAAAAAATCCTCAGAAATAAAAGTTGCCAATGAATTTTTTTTAAACTTTCCCTGAATGTTCTCTACCAAGCACTGTTTTGAAAAACAATAAAATGATAGGTCACCATTCACGCGTAAGAGATGTGATGGGCCAGTCTTACCCCATTTATGCCTGTACTTGTGCTAATCAAGCGAGTTATTTATCGGTCAACCTTACATTTTGTGGTAGCTCGAAAGATATAGAATATATAGTTTATTAAAAGTAATACTTGGAAAAAAAAAGCTTGACAGGTAGAAAGTGTTGAGCATATAGAACAATAAAATAAAATTTGTGGAAAAACTGCACTATTTAAAAAGATGTGGAGTCAATGTAAAGCATTTCATAGAGTCATTTTCACGGTCATAATTTACATCAAAGATTAACGGTTTGGCGCACTCTTTCACCAATATCTTTTTTTCCTTGTGATAAATTTCCTTATTTTTTTTTAATTAAGGAGGATAACAAGAAGACTATTATTACGTAGTAAAAAAATATAGGTTTTGTACCAGTCAAATCAAAGCTTCAACATCCAAGCCCCAGGCAGCCCCGCAGGCATTTAATTTTTTGGGAAATTTTTGTTCAGATCCCCCCCCCCCCCCCCCCTACACGGGCCGAAAAGCTGTTCAAATGGCCCATCATAGGTCCATTTCAGGTGATCAAATGCCCCCACCCCTGGGAAAATTACCACATTACTGTTTTAACTTTTATTTAACATTCCCTGAAGAAGTCAAACCGTGCCTGATGAAATATTTAACACTTAATGACTGGTCCCGAGGGGAACAGTGAATTTTGTTTCCCGAGAATCGCAATGTTTCCCGAGATGAAGTCGAGGGAAACATTGAGATTTGAGGGAAACAAAATTCACTGTTCCCCAAGGGACTAGTCATTAAGTGATTTGTTATATAGCAAAACAAAACAAAAGCAAACTTTGAAAAACTCGCTGAGATTCCAGCAACAACATCAGGCCACCTCTGATCATGTGCAACAGTGGTCAACATTTCGCGGGTAACAGTGAACTGTTTTCCATTTGACGTCATGGTTTTCGCAATGTTGCCCGCTCATGGCATTTGGCGGGAAACAGTTTCATTGTTAGACGTCATGTGACCATGAACTAGCCAATGAATGGGTGCGCAGTAGCGGGAAAAACGCCAGCTATATAACAATGAAAAATATATAACAGTTAACCTTAACCGTACGGTCAGCCTTTCTGAATTCAGTTATTTTAACTTTTCAGTAGCTTGTATTATGCTTCTGAAGCTGTGTACGTAAACATGGTTTAAAAGAAAACGCCCTTACATGCCACGAGGCACAAGGAGGACAGGTAACAGGTAATCACCAAAGAGACCTAATAACAAAGGTGACAAATTTTGATATCAAATTTAATGTTATCAATAAAAATCTAACATAAAAGTAGCATTTTGTCAATGTGGATCAACTGCAAGTAAGTATTACTAACAATACACCAATGTGTACTTGAAATCGACACAACCTAGATACGCACTTTTACAAGCGATTAGCTGAAAATAAACGCAGCATAAAAAGCTTTGATTTGACTGGTACATTACCATGCTCATTTAAAAGAAAACTAACATTTATTTCGCTATCAAGCATAGCTTGAGGGAAATTTCTTTCGTTGTGTACGTGCACGCAATTATTTGTGCGCACTTATGCCACAAAAATTGTGCACAGCAGGGATGCGCAATGCAATGCTGAGGAATCACCTTAATATGGCAATCCTGTTAATACAGCCAGAATTTTGTGACCATTGGTGACTGCATTAATGGGTTCCACAGTAGTGTACAGGCTTTAGAAAATGCTGACCAGCATCATGTTGCATGAGCAAATGGTGTTCTGGTGTTGTCTTGTAGCATATCAGTGTTAATAAGAATTTTAGTGTAGATAGGTAAAATAAAGAACAGGGTCTGGAAGGGTATTCTCAGGATCTGGGATTTGACCAAAAACCACTACGGGAATTGGGAAAACGATAAATATCTTGACGAGATCCAGAATTTAACTGCTCGCCGCGAAGCAGGGCTTACCAAAATTTGGGCACAGGATGTGGGATTTTTTCGCCTGTTTGTTGGGAATTCGGGAAATCGTCACAACTCAAATAAACATTCTAGTGGCCAAAGCCCTGGTGTCTCTTTTCTTGAACCAAACTATAGAGTGTGCCTGGTTAATAGTTATCTAGTTGAAACTGTCAGACAGTATTTTGTTTCAAACAGATGCCAGAAAAGTCCATGTGGTGTAATAGCACTCCAGTTATTGACTCC
>JAEMPF020027628.1:16526-20027 GCA_022496165.2 Catalaphyllia jardinei
TTTCGTTTCTGTATCAGAAAATCTTCATCCGCACCATCGTTTTAAAATCCTTTTTGCTAACTAGCTGAAAAGTATTTGAAAACGAGGTAAAAACGTGTGCTGTCCCAATTGGGCATGTGCTGAGTGCTTAAGCTGGGAAAATATGGTCCTGGTGAAGTTAGCGTTTTGCGAAAGGCATTGTTTCTCCCTTCTACGCTAAATAAACAAATGATAGGGAAAAAAAATTACAAATTTAGAGAGGAGGCCACATCAGCCTTAGCTGACCCTGATATATGGATCTTCTATTCAGGCGAAACTGGAATTTATAAATGCTGGTTTTTCAGGAGGGAGGAAAACCGGAATAGCCAGAGAAAAACCCTCTTATCGACTCACAGCAAGGTGAGGACCAACGCCAAACTTGATCAACCAACATATGGATCAGGCGCCAGGTGTTCAAAGGCTGGATAACGCTATCCACTAGATAAATCGCTATCAAGCGGACAAGTAATAATAAAAACTGAGAACAAACTACGCTATCCGCCGGATAGTGCTGGCTTTATTCGGTGGATAGCGTTATCCACCTTTCGAACAACTTAGGCCACGCTTGGATTGAGCGTTGGCTTTGACGAAAATGCATTTGGCCTTGGATTTTGTTAAGCATTTTAATTTAAAGCTGGTCTCCGCCAGTTGTTCTACTCGTTCAGTAGAACGCAAAACCTGCACATATGCGAGAGTCTTAAGGCTCGTAGCTCCACTGGAAAACGCTTGTTATGTGTCTAGACTATTCTCGGCGAAATAATCATGTTTAGACTGTAGCTCTCTAATTCAATGCTTTAATGTAAGTCCAAGCCTTTCCTTTATTAGAGCTCGTCAGGTTAACGCGACAAGGCTTTGGATGAGCCGGAATACATTACGCACCCTCTCAACTTGTATCAGTCAGTCGGTACATAACAACGTTAGTGAACTAGTGAGGAAATAAGAGAAGCTAATAGAATCCATTGATCTCTACGGCATTTCGGTTGCAGGCAGAGCGCCCTTGGTTTCTCTTACTCTGCTAATTGAATACTGGCAACTTGCAGAAAAATAACAATTACCTTTTGGTTTGCTTTAAAATATTCTAGTGTGCATTGATCAAGAGTTACACCCAGTTACATTACCTTGGACAACACGATTTTTCTCTGTACTGACTATCTTCATTTATTAATTCTACTTTCAGGGACTTGGACGAAGGACATTTCCCGACAGGTGTCAACACTATTCCAGCAATTTGATCACATGGAATACTAATAACGACGCACGGTCGTGCTATATGGCTTCTTATCAAGGTTCCCAGGGGGAAGATAACAGCCGGTATAGACGGTTTCCGCGGCTACACCTCGAAGCAAAGCCTGGATCTGCCCCATTAGAAACAACAACGACCAAATGGTTCCGGCAACCGGACATTCCGTACAAAACACCCCTTCACGTGCTGGCTATAACGCAAGAACCATTTTTGACTCCTAATAAATGGGCATACTCGTACAGACCGATATGGCATTAACAATAATTGATGATACCTTTAATTTAGGTCCTTGTTACGGTTGTTACAATTGAGACAAACATCCGCAAAGCATAAAGATTGCCGGCGACCAATGGATGCGTGTTGATTTTGAACTCAGTCATCAGCAACAATAGCGATGTGCTGTTTGACCGCTTAGAAGTGATTTTGGACAACTTCATTTTGTTGCCTTGCGCTGAATTTTAGCAATACTACCGAGTCAGTTTCTTTCAATTTACTTCATAGAAGCTTTTTAGAAATTTGAATTTTTAACTTGGAGCAACGAAAACTGAAAAGAGATGATTCTTCACTTTACGTTTTGTTCCTATAAGCAGTTTTCTTGTTTGATGAAACAATGTAGTTGTTCAGTATATAAACCTGGAAATGACCCTTCTACATTGTTTTATTACGAACATATGTACATACAAGAGTGACCTTACGTTTGAACGTTTAAAATAAATTCGATTGTCGTTGTACATGTACACTAATCAAGTAGAAGTCTATTCTATTTTCATTTTACCGTAAAACAAATTCAACTTTCAACGTTTGGTGCCTCGGTACAAATTGCCGAAGTGTTTAGGGGGTGAATAAGTAATGCTGTTTGAAAACGAGTGCGGGTTTTCATCATAAAGTGCTGCCTTTGTAATGACATCTGCAAATGGTTAGACCTTCTATTCTTCTCGGACAAAGACGAAGGCCCCGTCTCACAACTCTTCATAATTGATTCTGTGGGACGTAAAAGAACCACACACTGTTCGAAAAGGGGCATAGTTTCTGCTGTGGTGGTCTATCTCTGATCCGATGGTTAAATGCTCGGAGATATTAGCTGCATAAGCTACTCTAATTAATTAAATCCGAGGATAAATAAAATAATTTATGTATCAGCGTCTGCCTGGGTACTAGAACCTAACTGTGGAGTTGTGGTAAGATTCGCTGCGAAAGCAGGAGTTCCCAGATTGGAGTCGTGCATGGGGAAACGTTACTTCCTGTACCGGTAAAAGTAAGAAAACTAGTACGAGTCAAGTCGGAAAATAGGAATTGGGGAAAGTCAGTTAAGGAATAATGCGAGAAAAAGTGTTTACGGGAATTCTTGGAAAGTAGGAAGCATTGCCCTGAGGGGGGTTTGAGGAAGGGGGTTGTCAGGTATAATAGGGAGGTGGGAAGTAATAAGTAGTGGGAGTCACTAGTTGGTAAGCTCCGAAATAGCTCAGAAAATTTGTGGGGCACAGTAGTGGACTTAAGAAAGAGAAGGACCATTGGAAAAGTGATTTTACAGAAATATTCAGTGTCTTCGAAAATGTAGGCCACACAAATAACTAACCAATCAGACAGTCACGTCGTAGATCAATTCATTATATAATGTTTTCGTAATTAAATAAATTTACACTGTTCTTCGATAACTTTACACTTTCTTCTTACATAGCTTAACCAAAAAATGAGCATTTTTGCCGTATTTGCGCAAGATAATACATATACACCATTCTGATATGGTCTCCGATGACTCATTACTCAGATTATGGTGACATGACCGCTTGTTCGTCACCGCCTTGGCTGCTTGACTACGAATCGTCCGAAAGCAATCAGCAATTATATAATTATATCATTTTTAAAGTATATATACGCTAAGATAAAGTATGCAAAACAGAGTTGAAAAAGCTCCTTAGATTTTCTTAGCATATGATTATTAGACCTTATTATTGTCAAGCACTTTCAACATAAGCCTGTGGCTCAAGAGTGATTGACATTAAATAAATGTATTTACTCTATTACTCTATCTCTTTACTTAGCTATGCATTACTTATGCCTGAAGTTTATGTTTCTACTACCTCCCTCCTCTGCAGATGCCTCTTTCGTGCTGCTTTGACCGTGGGGTGGTAGCTCGGAGGTTGGGGTGAGGCAAAAACGGAAGTGCGCAGAGAATGCCACTCGCAATCATGATTATTAGGGAGCTTACGAATCGACGACTTTTGCACGACGCCGCCGTT
>JAEMPF020027629.1:0-12500 GCA_022496165.2 Catalaphyllia jardinei
CCTTGGTTCCCGATATTCCATCTGCTGAAGCCTTTTTGAGAACATTGAATGAATCCCACTCTTCCATTAGCTTCACGATGGAAATAGCAACCAACAATAAGCTATCCTTCGTTGGAATGGAAATTGAAAAGAAAGGAAATCAACTAGCAACACGCGTCCACAGAAAAAACAACCAAAAAAGGCCTCTTGCTACACTATCAAAGTCACGTTGACAATAAGTATAAACACTCACTCTTGAAAACAATGTTAATTCGCGCACATCGTCTTTCATCTTCTCCAGATCTTTTTGCTGACGAATGTAGCAACTTGGGGAAAATGTTCCTGAAATTGAAGTATCCTTCGCGGCTAATCGAATCGACTATCAATAGTTTCATCCGTTCACAAGATCAAGCTGAACCACAGCACCAAATCCCACTAGATCAGCCCATCAGAATTGTCTTGCCTTTCAAAGATCAGAGGTCGGCCGACGCTTTACGAAAAGATCTCAGCGAACTCAGCAAGAAAATTGGAAGCAATTTGCGCCCAGTGTTTACTAGTAGAAAAATCATCGATGACATCAAAGGTGTTGAGGCCAAACCTCCCCTAATTAACCAACATTGCGTTGTCTACAAGTTTTCATGTGATCTGTGCGATACAGATTATGTCGGATACACATCCCAACACCTCTTTCAACGCATCGCCGAACATAAACATTCTTCTATTGGTAAACACTTGAAAGAAGAACACAGGCTGCAACCAACCAATCTACAAGACCAATTTAAAGTTCTAAAGAAATGCCGCACAAAGTTTGATTGTCTAATCTATGAGATGCTGTTCATTAGGAACATAAAACCAAAACTCAACACGCAATCGGATTCAATCCGTGCCAAACTTTTTACATAACAATTGAATATTTGTATACCATTTTTTTTTTATTCCCTACGCTTTTTATTTTTAATTTTTAACTTTTAATTACTTACATATTTTCACACTGTTACCACTATATATGCAATTAATTCTTTCATGCACTTCGAACTTGATAATGATGACATGGAGTCATCGAAACGTCGTTCTATTTTTATATCGCTCATTTTTATTCTGAAAAGTTTTTTAATGCTCATACTCCACTCCCGAAAGTAAAACAACTCGTAGATCCCAGGAAAGAACTCAGACCGATCTCCTTAACCGCATCGCTTTCGAAGGTCGCAGAGGCCTTCGTAGTATCAGATTACACAAGACCAGCCTTAGAGGGGAAAGCCGATCCAAACCAGTTTGGCACCATATCAGGCTCGTCCACTGTCCTCGCTCTGTTAAGTATGATTCACGAGTGGCTCCAAGCAACAGACGGAAACAGCGCATCTGTGCGTGTTTTCCTCTTCGATTACCGCGAGGCTTTTGATTTCACTGATCATAGAACTCTGGCGGCCAAACTTAAGGTGGTATGGTACCCTATATACGAACCAAAAAGTTTGTTTAAATTTGGCGAAAAAGTATCAATTGTGTGCTATTGCACTCATGAACAGAAAATGAATTTTGAAGGTTTCACTCAAAATGGTTGCTATGGAAACCAGCCACAGCCTTTTGAGGTAGTGTTTTATAGCATTGGCGCCAACACTTCCTGCTCTTTTGCGAAACAAGATTTGACTCTCAAACAAGCATATCGGGTAAGTTTTTGTTTTGTTCTGTGATATGAACCTAAGTGTTGGCAGTTTACTTTTGTTTCCAGTGCTTTTTACAGGCTTCCTCTGGAAATAACTACGCCACACCAATTGGACAAATCAATTCCTGTTACCTGACAGACTTTAAAACATTACGATTTTTTTGGTTTAAATCATTACAACTCTATTGGTCTTTGATTAGCCCAAGTTTCAGAAATTCTACTTAAATACCTTACAAAGTAGAAATGTTGGCGTGAAGTCAGTCGGTACAAAAATAGACATTTGAGAAAAACGCACTTAAAGTTTCTTACAAGCATTTAACAAGCCACAAATAGCGGGAGGGTGTTCAGATTGGATCTCGCGAGGGAGGGTGTGCAGTGGTTGTTCTATTTTGTAGAAAGTTACCGCAGTTTTAGGAGATTTTCCTTTTCATAAGAGAAATGAATGAACCTGTGACGGCATTTCGAGGTAAAACCTTTCACAACTAATTATACCAATCGAGTTGTGCATGTCTTCAAAGCTATTTTATAAAGTTTCGTTTGAATATGTTAAAACTAATCCATATTTTTGATAACGTTCTGATGGTAAACAGCCGTTGCTATGGCCGTTGCTACGTAAAAATAATTTATACCACTGTGTACTTTCCTTGAATTTCACACTCATCTAGAGAAAGTTTTGGCAAGATCACTTCAAAACGTTTTTGACAAGTATTCAAGGGTCTTAAATCTTGTATTTTCAAGAAATTCGATTTTTCATGAAAATCACAATATTTTAGGGTACCATTCCCCCTTAAGGAAGTCGCAGTAACTTTTCCAATTTAAGCAATTGGAAAGAAGCCTGAAAAAAATCAGGGCTTCAACGGTATTCGAACCCATGACCTCCGCGATACCGATGCGATGCTCTACCATCACCATACTTCACTTGCATCTATAACCGCAGTTCAAATATGAATTATTTCATATACACTTTACATCATTTCACTCCTTGCGGGAGATATGAACTCATTAAATTGACCTTGCTCCCAATGTGTGGCTTCATAGCTCAGTTGGTAGAGCATCGCACCGGTATCGCGGAAGTCATGGGTTCGAATCCCGTTGAAGCCCTGATTTTTTTCAGGCTTCTTTCTAATTGCTTAAATTGGAAAAGTTACTGCGAGGATCATACTTCACTTGCATCTATAACCGCAGTTCAAATATGAATTATTTCATATACACTTTACATCATTTCGCTCCTTACGGGAGATATGAACTCATTAAATTGACCTTACTCCAAATGTGTGGCTTCATAGCTCAGTTGGTAGAGCATCGCACCGGTATCGCGGAGGTCAGGGGTTCGAATCCCGTTGAAGCCCTGATTTTTTTTTTCAGGCTTCTTTCCAATTGCTTAAATTGGAAAAGTTACTGCGAGGATCATACTTCAATTGTAAAATCAGTATGACATGAAACGTAATAGCTCCTGTAAGTTTGTTGAGTTGCTGCATCCCTTTTACAATGCACCTGGCTGGCAATTTTTAGAACTACTTCCTCAGCCTTTCCCACAAAAACAAGTAAATATGTGAACTACAGAATCATCGTGTTCTGGGCCGGGTTGTCCAAAGCCCGATCAAGCTAACCCTGGGTTAGCGAGGATTTTGATTTCAGTTTTGTAACTTTTTGGTTAGGTAATCTGTTTATATTGTTTGCCCTTCAGTTTTGAGCTGTAGTAATCTTAAACTACACCAGACATTAGAGGTGAAAAACATTTTTCAACAAGAAAAAATAATGCTTCAGTTAACATTAAACCCTGCGTTAACGTTAACCGGCTTTCCAACAACCCGCCCTGGATTTGACGTCGCATCTGGCCCTCGACCCATGCCCCGTTACACTCGGTCGCGAACCAAAATGGCGGCATTTTGACGTTCTTTGACGGGGCCAGCCATAAATGACTTTTTTACAAATTTGAGGTTTGTCATCGATTCGAATATGTTTATTATTCCAAAGTATCTGTTCCGTAACGTGGTCGCGGGAAGATGGTTGTTTCTCGGTAAGTGTAGCCCAAGCTTCAAAACACTCGCGATAAAACTTTGGAAGGGATTAAGGTAGGTCAGCAACGTCATAATTGCAATAAAGAAGGAATTTATCCCAGAAATTTTGGAGATGGTGCGAGAGGTTAACTTCCATGGACTATGGTAATTTTCAATTTTTTAAGGTACATGATTCTTTGAGTTTTCATTGTGGAGTCCAGATGAGGCATTTTAAGTCCGCCATCATCATCCTGAGATACTAAATGCATTTTGTGCGAAGCGCGAGTAAAAACTCAAAATTTGATAAGGAATGAATGACCACCACGCTAACACTTACAATTTGTAGTTTTTTAAATCGAATTTCTCTCTGAATACTACATCCAAAGGGCAAAACACTCCACTTATATTTTAAATCAATTCATATCCAGCATGATGACTTCTCTGCACAAAGTCGTATGTTAATTAGTAAAATGTAAACAACGACGCCCATCAGCTTCTCGTGCAGTGTATTTTCAAGCCAGCTCTCCCCAGATTTACAAACAAACTAATCATTTCGGAAACGAAACACCATTTCTTTTGAAAATAGCTCTTCGCCAAATTAGATTAGATTAGATAAGATTAGATTAGGGAAGGGCTCCAGATCGCGAACAAATAAAGTCAAAATTTGGTTGCATGACTCAAACGCACCCTGCTTGTGGAAGTTAGCATTAATGACTATTGTAAAAGTAATAAAAGTAACTTTATATTATTATTAAAATAGGTCCAAATCTATTGTTTTGTTAATTCAAAAGTGAAACTCCTAGATTAAGCTACAGCTGTTCATAATTTGCATATCTATTCGATCTCCGGGAACATCCCTAGCTAGCTATAGCTTTCGCAGCAAACACATTAAGTCTTGACAAAGATGTCTCCCACCTTGTTCAAGATTTTTGCTTGGATTTTGACAATAACAACGTTAGTTGGCAACTGCTTCCTAATAATTATTACCGTCTCAAGGAAACGCCTGCGCTCAAGTAAGCTTAAGGACGGTGCCTACTAAATACAAAGGTTTTTTTTTATGAGAAAATTCGCCGTTACACAGTTATTTCTTTGTTATTTGGAAAATTATAGAAAAACCAACAGTAATCTCTTTCTAGTTGACGACCAGGAATTTAAATATTCTACTTTGTACTTTGCCGACTCTTTGTACACCTGTAGCGGTGCACTTTGGTTTCCTTTCGGCGTTAAGATCTATCTTCCGTTCCCTTGGAAGCTATCCAGCTGAACTACCTTACACTATTAGTTCCTTGAGAGTTAGCCAGCTGAACTATATTCCAGTAATGAAGTCCATTCATAGGATAAGTTATTCTTGCTGTCAGTAACACCAATTGAGAATTTCCCATTAAGTATCTCATTTTTAATTTCCTAAGTTTGCTCTATTTTAATCTCAAACCTTTCAACCTTTAATCTTAGCACTCTATTTTTAATTTGAGAAACTTCGTAGTGTTGATTGCGATTTGCTATCGTAATTAAAGCTTTTCCGCTCGTATTGTATGTTAGAAGTTGTATTATCATATTGTAAACACTTAGCTGGTCAAGGATGATAAATAAGCAAGTGCATTTGTAAAGTTTTTCGATTACGTCGACGATTACCTTGACGATTACATCAACGATTACATCCAGTATGCGATTACATTGACATCGACGATTACATCAACGATTACATCCAGTATGCGATTACATTGACATCGACGATTACATCAACGATTACATCCAGTATGCGATTACATTGACATCGACGACTACATCGACGATTACATCGATTACATCGCCGAGTGCATAATAAACTACTGTTGGACCAAGTTATGTCTCTTCCTTGACGTCCGTAGTGAAGACCATCGAAGTAGATCCCGTGTACCAGGAATTCGTGACGAGATTCCGTTCCCGCAGGCAAAGCAGTGCTCTCCAGAGCTAGATTTCCCCAGTTGTCAGTTCAGTTCTCCGTTCAGTCAGAAATTACAGCGCTCGCAGGAAAAAACTTATCGTCACAGTAAGAAAAACCTATCGTCACAACGCTGAAAAAGTAGACCTTTGCAAGGGCTATTAAAATCCACAAAGAAAAATAGGGGTAGCCACGCATTTTTTCGACATAATTAGCCTTGAATCTTAACAAAGATGCTGACATTAGCATTTTTCTGAAAAAAGAGGGAAAGGTTGTTTCCTCGCAGATTTCCTTAGAATTCGCCTCTACATGCAGAAAGCTAAATACATTTTTAAAAGAACATTAAAGTACAGGGCAAATGGTAACATTAAAATCATTTTTGGTACGTTTTTAATAACCAAATTGTTGCAAAAGCGCTTTTAGCGTCTCTGACAGCCTTCCTCTGGTTTAGCTAAAATACAGGCTAAATACTTTTCGCTCACAACCAGAAACTAATCAGATGTTAAATAGGCTTGTCACTTCCATTTCGCAACATAAAATGTAGGGGGCAACCTCGCGTTTTTTAAAGTTATTGATCTTTTTTGAAAACTTTTGCGATGCCCGTTACATTTTTCCTGTCACTTCCGAACGCGCCATCTGCGCCATCTGCAGGTACATGTTTATAGTTAGATTTCAGCGTAATTTTTGACAGATAACAACTAGGTTTTCAGCAGAAAGACGTTAACATTTAGTGGTTAGCGATATGCTGCTATTCTGGTGTTCCTGGTTTAAGTACAGGTTCATTAAAATTGATTTGGTCACAGTAAAACTAATTTTAGTCGTGTACTTGGTGGCGTAGTTGATTGCGTCAACATGAACCTTAGTGCGCGCTTAAACCATGGCTTGCGTGATGCTTGTGCGCACTAACAAAAGTAGGAATCGTCCTTAACTAGTTCACCATTTCTCTTGCTGTCGCTGATTTCCTTGTGGGATTGACTTTTTATCCGCCTCTGTTTTTCTGCGAGTGCTGGATTTTTTGTCACACAAGTATCATGACACCATTTCGCTGGATCTTCATATACTCCTCAGTTTGTAATCTGTGTACCATGACAGTCGGCCGGTATCTTGCCATTACGTCGTCCATTTATCACAGAACCAAGGCGTCTGAAAGAGTTGTGGAACACGCCCTTCCTTTCTTGAGACTTTGATATCAAAATCTGATTCTGGGCCTGTTAAGTTACCGGGTCTTTCGAGAAACGGGCCCCTGCTCTCTTTAGAGTCGAGTTTCTTGATATCGGAGATAGCTGTAACCCCCTACTATGATCCTTCCTATGAAGCGGTAAAATTCTGCTTTAAAAATTTCTTGTTAGCTTGCATGCATTACAACGAGTCAGTAAATGTAAAGATTTGAGAAACTATAACAAGATCGAGATTAGACTCAATAGATGAACCCAAGGACTTGATCAGCATCTTTAAGCCCATATAATAAACAATTATTGGATGAGGTTGAGCATGATATCATGAATTATCAAAACCTAGGTCTGTGTTATCTGCAGAAGCCGAAGGCCTTGGCAGACAATACAGACATGAGGTAACATCTCTATCCGGTAACATCTCTAGCTAGCTATTCTTGGTTTTCTTGTGACGTAATCACATTTTTATCATCAGATAAAAGACATAATAGGAACTTGACATTTCACAATGTTTTAGCCCAACAGGGTTCTTCTTATTTTAATAGAGCACGTTTGAATTTCCAAGCTTTTGCTTTGCGTGACTTAACAATGGCGGCCCGAGAGAGTTGTCGTGGAGGTCAAAAGAAAAGATGTCGCTTTAGTTTTTACTAACTAAACAGTGCTTGCACTAGAAGAAACATTTATTTTAATATGTCGGATCTCTAGAGCAATAATTTTTTTTAATGGCAAAACTCAGTGACAAAGGCTTCTGTTACTTTACGGCCGCCATGTTTGTGTCCCTCCAAAGGACACAAACACGGCGTCTCCATACAAAACTCTATTAATTTGGGAGACACACTACAAATAACTCGCGAATGAAAAGCAGTAGTGACCTAAAATATTCCAGATGATTCGTCGGCTTTTCCTGATTGCTAACTCCGTCGTAAACCATTTGCATACGTCTATCTTAAAAGAGATATCAAAGAGGAAGTAAACAGAAAAATAACAGTGTTCTTTAGAAAAGGAAATTTGGAACTGAACCCTCAACCAAACATGGAGCCTGAGGCTCAATCCGTTAGTCTAGCCTGTCTGTAAACGTCTTTAACTCTTAATTCTAGCTTTTTCTAAACGTCTTTAGCTCTTAATTATTTTAATATGATGATGCATATATTGTTTGGTAGCGAGGATATCGACAGCGAGGTTCACGTTTGAGCTACGCGGACGAGGAGCAAAATGATCCGCCGGGCATGCAGTTGTCTGGTGAAGAGGTACCAAGAAAGGACAGTGAGCCTGACAGTGATCTCTGTAATTTTTTTCACTTCTGCTTCGACTGAGCGAGGTGAAATACCATTAGGCGAAAGCAGGAAAGGCGAGAAAACCTTCAATCTTTTATATTTAATAACAAGAGAAAATGACGGGACCCCTCATTTTCGCTTGTTAATAATTATTTAACAAATAGATTCCATGTTGCCGTGCGTCTGTTCAGTAATAGATCACAGATGACGTCAAAATGTGGTAAGAACAAAAAAGTGGCACACGAGGCGTAGCCGAGTGTGTCACTGATGTTCTTACCACATTTTGACGTCTTCTGTGATCTATTACTGAATCAGACGTACGGCAACATGGAATCTATTTGTTTTATATAATAACGAAAAGCCTTTTTTTGTTTCAAAATAATTCAACATAACGCGAAAGCCGGCCTTTTGCCCCGCCTTTGTCCCGCCTTTGCACGAAAAAAAGCCATTTGACGTGATCTATACATTCAAAATGAAGCAGTTTCATTGGTTGCTATGCGCAGCAAAGAATTGTAATTGGTCGAGAAAAATCACGCCACTGTCAAGCCTGACGCGAGCGTCGCTTCTCGTGTAATGAAAACTTACAGCGAAAGCAGAATTGAACTGCAAAATCTACAAATCTTGAAGAAAATGCTGGAAAAATCAAGTGAGTTTTTGTCATCGGAGTAGCCCTGTGAGCCGAAAAGCTTGGACGTTGCCTTCAAAATTACAGGAGTTGAAAGAATACCCTCGGAAAACTTGTGGTTGGGGTCGACCTAGAGGCCGTTTGAATCGAGTTTTGAATGAAAGGAGCGAAAATGACGGTGGAGATTTTTGTCTTCTGTGGTTTGGTGATTCTCAAAGTCAGCTTGATATAGTGTCGGAGACACATTTTAGCTGCAATACTGTTGACCGTGAGCTGTGGTTAGCTATACTTAGCTCGCTGCTGTTCCCTGAAACGGACAGGAACATTCGCATCGGAAAGCAAGGTTATGTATTTTATTTTACCGATTTTATGAAGTGATGTTTTGATGTTATATTCCTGACATTAATCAGTGTGTCAGCAGTCGTTTTGACACCGGGAAAAGTTGAATGTTTTAAATAAATTAATCTCGGAAACATTTTGTTTATTGGGTTTGTTAAATTCGAGATAAAGCAATGGTTCTCGGCTTACCAAGACCAAGTTTGTGCGTGGTTTAGTCTCGCTCGACTGCCGATCGAGGCTGCTAGAAAATTACTTCTGTATCATTTTCTAAAAGAAACCGCTTTATCTTTCGTTTTCTGGCTTCTCGAAACTGTTCAATGCTTCGGCAAGACTTTTTTGTACCTTATCTTTTGCCCAGTCACGTAAAATATTATCCTAATTCTCAAAACTTTCCGCCATTTTAAAACGGCAGAGGGAAAAACTTTGTAATGATGACGTCAATCGTGCATCTGTCCTCTAACAGATCATAGGCGAGAGCCAATCAAAATGCGAGAATAACTTGGGTTGTTATTAGATCCTCATACCGGAGTCGGTAATTTACCGCACATAAGTCACAATAAAAAAAAAATCATCCACATAACGAATATCGCGCCTGCATGTTGTTATGAAAAAGATTTACAATTTTTTTCGAGAAAGCTGAGCTGCCAAAGTTTATACTCCCAGTTAAACTTAACTGACTTACTCTTTTTTATTTCTTATGTTTCCTTGGTGGAAATAAATAAAATTGACAGAGATTAGAGAAGCTCACTTTCTCGTCGCGGCCTCGCCGCTCGATTTCGCGCTCTCGACTACGCTGCGCGCGCTTGTGCTTCAGTTTGATCCTGCCTGCAGGCTATGCTGCTCTCTTTAGAGTTTAGTTTCTTGATATATATCGATCGGAAGATATCTGTAACCCCCTGCTATGATTCTTCATATGGAGCGGGAAATTCTGCTTTGAAAAGACTGAACGCAATGATTCATTTAGTTAACAATAAACGCAATTAATTTCTTACCGAGCCATTTTAAACACCATAGGGGGCTGGACTGTATAGAAACTCCAACTGGTGCTTTATTGTGTTGTGTTTACATTTACATATATGATTGGACCCCCTCCCCTCCCCCACTCCCCCAAATTTGGACTTTTCCGGAACATAAATAATAAATATTACTTCTTGTTAGGTATGGCCAGGTTGCCTGCATTACAAGGACTCAGTAAATGCAAGGATGTTTCATAAGCCATGAACAGAAATTAGCTTCAATAGATAAACTCTTGAAACTACTCGCACAAAAATGATCTTCTGATACTCTTGGGTTCAAAAATATAAAAAAATAAAAATAACAAGAAGAAGAAGAAACAAGCAGAAGTGATAAACGTATTAAACTTAGGTTTATTCAAAATTTCGTCTTACATGCACATCCTTGCTGTTTTCTGAAGCTCCGGATTTTAAACTAGGGAGTTCAATAAGAGCCTAACGTCTGCCAAAAGACCTTCAATATAGATTCTGCTTTGATACATCAAGCTAAAAAACTCATGGGCCTGAACAGGCTTTACAAGTGTTTTAAAAGCTGAGAAATCTTATAAACCTAATGGATTGCAAAAAACTAATTCGGCATAACCTAATCTGACACGAACAACCATAAAAAAATATTTCTCCTATAAGAACGGTTAGAACGCCGATGCTTGAGCGAAGTGCAATGTTTTTACGACTGCGTCAAAATTGGGAATCCAGAGTATACTTATGCGACTAAGAAACACACTATAGACAGATCAATTTAGCAGACAGATTAGACCGTTTTACCACACTGTAAGGACTCGTGCTTTTATTGCAATGTCACAGTTAAAACGGAAAAAGTGTTCGGCCTAAGAAAAAACCACCAAAAAACATTACGATCGAACCTCCGTACTCAGTTTAATCAAATGGAAGATACAATCTGTAAAACTTTCAATGTAATTATATTGGATTAATAAGAGCATGTGCCATTATTTAAGCGAAACTCCACTCGTTTTGATGGTAATGCATACACTGATATGCAAGCTTTAATCGAGGAATTAATCCTTTTCTATAGTTACGTCTGGATTTATAGAAACAGTGTCAAAGGATTCGCGTCCTGCCCAGGCGTTTTTATGTCGCCCGAATAGATGATAAAAAATTAAAAGGAAAGTCAACTGCTTTTCTCCCTCCACTCGTTTATCTCCCTTTTATCGCTCACCTTTCCCTTGTTTTAACCTTTTTTGCACGGCTTGGATGCGGCCTTAAGGAGTTGTCAAATCAAAGTGCATATACGAGTGATTTGGCGCAAATTATTGACACTGCTTTCATAAATCCTGTCATATGTATAAGGCTGAGAAGGCCATGGCCATTTATGAATGGTTGTTGGTGTTGTTTTTTCAACAAGAAAATCTATCGCTATACGCCCGGTTAAAAAAGGATACAAATCACCTACGTCTTGAAGCAAGCATATCTACACCACTTCAATATTATCAAGAGAAAATGAGGTGGTCATGGTCTCTTGATATTATACTGCACTTCTCTTTCGATGAGAAGAGAAAGGAATGCTCATTCTAATTTTGTTTGTTGTTCCTTATTCTAAAAAAGTTTGGAAAAATACGTTCAAATATACTTTATATCTTCTACATAACTACTTACGGGCTATACAAAACTTGGACTATCTAGAACATCAGTCTTGCATTTATCGTACTCTTTTACTGTCACAATATGACATACGATAACACGACGCATATCTCCATGACCTAGAAAATGAAATCTTCTACATTCTCGTAGAGTTTCTTATCATAATCCTTTAACTTGATGAATCTCTGAAAAAAAAAAGTTCAAGTCACTTAATGTGTCCTTTCAGAGTGTTTACGTACCTCTAGATTATATTCCAAACTCAATAAAATATCACTATTTCTAAAATAATTTTGCAGAAGACTAACAACAGCAAAATTTTTACCACAAATGCCCTTTTACTGTGTGGCTTTTAGTTTTTAAAATGAAACACAAATTATGGCTGTATTCACGCACTTTTAAAACAATTATAACTGATGGCAAATATCTGAGGATAAACTTGTATTTTTTTTTTCTATTAACTTAAGAAATCACCCAGGTCGTCGACAAGAAAAATGATTTTCTTAAGAGCATGGAATTATCCTAATCCTTTCTGTGAGGGCATATCCGCCCCATCCACTAAAGAAAGGAATTTGAGTAGAGAGCGAGAATGGATGTTCACAGGTTACCTGGTGCTGCTTCTCCATTTCCTTCAATTCGTCTCTAAGATTGTCAAACGTTGGGCGATCATCAGGATCTTGGCGCCAGCAGTCTTGCATAATCTTGTAACTGCAAAGCAATAATTAAAAGATTCCTGCAAACATGCATATAACATTGACATCATAACTAGGCATCATACATATAATATAGACAAAAACTCAGGGTGAATTACCAGAGAAGGACTCAACTCATTTGGCGACATATCAAGGCCTTGATGAAAGCCTTTTAACTTGGTTAAACCACGGCTATAGAGATCAGAATCCCCAGCTACTTACAGAGCTT
>JAEMPF020027630.1:5000-10000 GCA_022496165.2 Catalaphyllia jardinei
ATTTCCTCTTTTTTCCTTCGTAGTGCTTACAAGGCAGCTAGGGTTACTCGGGTAGGCGGGTTACCCTGTCTGCGTGCTAGGGTTACCCTGGCGGATTTGCGGATTAGCGGATTTGCGGATTTGTCATGTTTTACTGATTGTACAATAAGGCCCTATTTCCTTCAGAGGAAAAAGGACAAGAAGATGACGATGACTGATTGTACAAAACACGCCTGAGCGAGCGCTCTCATTCAACGACACAAAGACAATTTATTGGATTTCTACACAAACAAAACTGACCACCATCCACAGACATAAACTTATTGAGCCTTGATGAAACATCAAGTGTTTATTTTTCCGGCAGGCGAAACTCAAACTTATTTTTTTTTCACTTTTCGGTCGCGATAGACTCTGGGGAAATCCTCGCAAGCGTGTGGCTAGAGGAGGGAAACTTTGAAGCCCTGAAACACTGCTATATCCAAATGTATCTAACTATTTTTTTGCTGTGTACAGGAAAAGCTGTGAATCAACATATGTGAACCTAAGAATGTAGTAATGTGGAGCTATTGTAAAAGAACAACTTGCTCAGTGATATAAAGCGAGACATCACTGAATTGCGGCCTTGTCTTACTTTACTGAAACTGGAGCAGCTTACGACGAAAATACTGAAGCAAAATTCCAACAGACGTAAACGTGTTCAGTAGGCCCTTTGCAGCTAAGCCATCACGTGACCCACTTTTCAGAAAATTATGGGCTATAACTTACAAAAAGCCAGAAATGGAAAAAGGATATCGAGAAAATCATAATGGCCAGGTTTGAGGCCCATGGCGTTAAAGAATGAGGTTTTATAACGATTTGAATTTTCAAAAAAATAAGATTTGTATGGAAAATGTCGCTGGAGAGCAAGGCCTTGCTCTCCAGCGACATTTTCCATACAAATATTCTTAGTTTTTTTAAAATTCAAACCGTTATAAAATCTCATTCTTTAATGCCAGGGGCCACAAACTTGGCCAGTTTGGCATTTTCGATATGCTTTTTCCATTTCTGGCATTCTCAAAGTTATAGCCCATAATATAGAAAATTTGTAGGAAAATTATGGTCACGTGACCCCAACTGCAAAGGGCCAAAAGCATGAAACATTTCGGGGATTTCGGACGCCATTTTCCTCGCGCTACATCCGCAAAAATCCTCAGAGCATGAACGCGCGTGTACCGCAGGTGATGGCGCAATTTGTTCTAAAAATAGAAGGTATCCCATATCGTGGGGACAGCCCCAATTCTAGAAATGGCGCGCGCTTAAGGTCTCTGTCCCCGATTATGGCTCCTGGCAATGGGCCATTTCACCACCAATTTTTGGGTAAAAACTGCTCACGGTTTAAATCTGCCCAATATAGAGATTTCTTACAAGAGGTTGAACTTCCAGTTTGATATGGAAGCTACACTGTGGTCATTTATTTCTTAAACGAGGCGGATATCACAGATTTGATGGTAACAAGTCAGTTAAGATTTTCTTAATACTTCTTTTTTAAACTGTAAATATTTTTTATAACAATGGAAATAAAATATATTATTATATTAGATATTTACAGTTCTTACTGCAAGTATTTGTTAATCAAGATTTCTCTACTCGCCGTGATATCCATCAAATCTGGCCGATCTAGAGATTTCTTCAACAGGTTGAACTTCCAGTTTGATGTGGAAGCTCCCCTGTGTTCATTTTTTCTTGAACAAGGCAGATATCACGGATTTGATGGCAATGGGCCAGGTCTGTTATTTTTGCACTTCTTTCTTTAAAGCTGGTCGACATTCAGCATTTCTTTCTTAACATGGCAGGTTTCACGGATTTAATGGAGACTGAACAGAGAAGGAACGTTTGGGCCTGTTTTTGTCGTTCCCTTAATTTAGGTGCAAAACCACACACTATTGCACTTAAAAATAGATGGCAACTTCAATTTTCCTCGAAAAGTGTCCAAACATCGTTTTTACATTGTACCTTATCAGACAACAGTACAAAAACGAGCATCAAATGGTCAATTGCACAGATGAATTGAAAGTTTGAAGAGGAACAAGATTTTTGGGAAACGATTCCTGGTGATCCCATAATACCACGATCTCCCTTGTTTCCAGTTCTTCCTTTGTGCCCTCTTTGTCCCCAGGTTCCTTTTGTCCCGGGTGGACCAGGAGGGCCGGGGGAACCTGATAAACACGTGACACTCTTTGATTGACACAGATGTGCTCTCAATTGTGATAAAAGATGCTTGTCGATTTTGATTGTGGTTTCCGCTGTATGTTTCGCTTCCGTCACGTTCTTGGTTGATACAACTTGACGTCTGTTTCTATGGAGGTTTTAAATTTCTGAAGGAAATAGCACTTTAGTGAATGACATAAACTCTACATTTTTAAAGTCATCAAGGCGAGCATGAAGCAGACTATTCCTTCAAAAAATTTGAATGATAATTAAATAAACAATCACTTGTGTTGTTTTAGAACGGAAACAAAAACCTCTAGAATGCCTCTGCAAAGGTAGTAAGTAATTCTCTTTGTTTTAAAGTTTAAACTATTGAGACGACTTGGAACACTGATGTTGCGTCAAATTAAGCTCACATGTAGAAAATCTGACAAAACTGACCCAACATTAGGTCGTATTTGATGAGATTAAACCAACACTTTTGAAATTGTCTGTATTTGATCTGAAAGAACTTGACCTGCTAACCTCTGCGTTTGTTTGCCACAGCACACAAGAAGAAGAAAGGAGTGCGACAACACTCAATCAAGCTACATTTGTTTAGCAAAAATAGAAGAAAGAAGCGCAGCAAACTAAAGCTTTTTCTCGCCGCGCTTCTTTCCTACATTTTCGCTCGCTGTTTTTCGCACTGCGCCCTAACTAACTGAACGCCTGGAAGAGGATAAATTTGTTCGTCACTGCGTTCTTTGATTAACATTCAGCCATTTATAAATTTCCATCATTACCAAGTTGTTGTTGCAAGAACATTATGGTACCTCCTAGCTCGTACTTAATTAAGACCAACTTACCAGGAGCATTCTTGATTTTCATGTCTGCGTCGTCTGACTTTTCAAGGCCGTTTATTCTGTTCTTCTGCTCGTTCATCTCCAGTTCTACTCTTATAAAACCAACGCAGTAAAACACAATGGACAAAATAGAAATGATGAAAGAAAACGAAGGCAATGTTTGCTTTTGAATGGCGGCCATTTCGGTCGGTGATTTGAACAATCTGTATAATTCTGCTTTAGCTCGTTACGTGATACTGAGACAACGAGATCACCACTATACGCTGTAATGTGCCAAGAGTTCTGCAGTTTCCATGCCATAAGGTCAAATTCGTTTAGGGTTTGAAATTAAATACTATTGGCTTTCAGTGTGGTATTTTAATATGCGTTGAATAACTACGAATTTTCTACAAAAAAATGCTCGTCGGCCCTTCCAGAGTACACCATCATCTATGAAGTACCTTTACAAACTAACACTTCTGCCACATTGACCGAGTTAATAAAGCAGTTAGTAGAATGAGTTTCTTATCATAAACCCACTCGCCAGGAGAATGAAGTTCAAATCAGTCCTGGTGCATTCTAAAATTAGATGCGCATTTAAGGTGGCTCAAAACAGTTTCCAGCACTTTCCAAGACTTAGATTTTGATGGGCCATTATAACCATCAATTGAGAATACAATCATGGTATCAGAAAATTGCCCAATCACTGGTGAACACGTTGGTATTATTTTCATGACACAATAGGTTACCATAGCAACACTATGACTTGCTAAAAACACCCTTAATTTCCGCTTTAAGTGCTTATATTTCAGAAACGGCATGGCGAATTGTGTTCTTATTATGGAATTTTGATAAACAGGATAAGTTGCAACTTTTTGCAATGTTTAAAAAACTTCTGTCCATGGGGTTCAGACCGACCTTAAATTTTCTAAATTTTGAAATATAAGTGCTTAAAGCTGAAATTAATGGTGTTTTTAGCAGGTCATAGTGTTGCTATGGTAACCTATTGTGTCACGGAATGTTCAGTGCCGTAAACCACGAACAACCTTCATCTATTTCTATAATAATAATAATAATAATAATAATAATTTTATTTATATAGCGCTAAAATCCAATAATTGTCCAAAGCGCTATCTAATTACAAAATAAAATATAAAAAGTCTAAATTATAAAATATCTACAATATACAATATAATTCAAATATAGCCTAAGTTATCTACTATATAAATCAAAACCATCTTAAAACAAAAGAATCTCATAACCTATATGCTAACTTGAATAAGAAAGTTTTAAGGGATTGCTTAAGTTTTTTTCTAAGATAGCTCGTGTTTATATCGCAGTTTTCATTTTGACTTGCTGATTTCATTCATGAAGAATGTTCATGTTTTAGTGCCGTGTGTCAGGTGCTTTTGTCCTCCAAGAAAATAATCACTTCTCATTCCCTTTTTAATCTCAAGCTGAAATTAATCAAATATAAACATACAACACTAACAGTTTACTAAACAAACTGTGATTCATAGTCTCGCCACAACTTGATATAACATACATTTCTGCAGTTTTCACATACATCTGAAATATCACGCTGAAAGCAATTTCAAGGAAGATTGACTGCATATTTGCTAAAAATTTTACGAAAGTCACCCAAACGGTCCTGATCAACTTCGTATCCTTTCCGAAAATTGCAGAAAAGTTCCACAAATCTCCGAAACTTCCGGGGCAGATCATACAACCTGCTGATGGATGGCACTGGCAAGTCTCAGGTGTTCTGAGGACCACGATCGCACTGCATTATAAACATATTCATTCACATGGCATAAAAGTCAACAAAGCCGATGAATGAATCAAAGCATACCACTAAAAAAAACAATTTTAACAAAAAAAGTATCGTTCGGATGTTTTCTAAATTAGACTTACCCGATATTTATCGACTGGGTATATTTTAACAACTCTCTTAAAACCTAGAGAGGATAATAACTCCGTTGAATTTTTCGTCATTATTACAATCAATTATTG
>JAEMPF020027630.1:12500-19974 GCA_022496165.2 Catalaphyllia jardinei
CCCCAAAACTTTGCGATTTGCAATGTTTTTTTCGCATTTTAATATTTTTATGGATTTAAAAAATGTCACTTTGGCTTCCGTAAATTGTACAAACTCAGGTGTAATTAACTGGTACTGTTTCTAGGATGACGGCCTCAGTTTCATTTCTGTAAATTTAAGTGAGACATACGTATTCTTCCAGTGTAACCAATTGACACCTTTGTAACTAGTTGTGTCTTCCAGGTATTTGCCGTTTAGATTGGAGTTGTGGCAACTGTTGTACCACCAGGCGCCAGTATGTGATACAGCACAGTTACTGCCCCATCTGTCATTATCTCTGTCTTTTGTAGAAAACGCCATGTTATTATGATATGGTAATGAATCTCCCGCTGTCCCTGAATATGAACTCACTTCAAGTCGATACTGCGCCTGCTCATCACCAATCTTGAATTTGACATATTTGGCATACGCTTCACCTCCGTTCCAGTCCCTTAGCTCCACTCGTAGAGAACTGGGTCTAGAGGCCGTCAGCCTGTGGATCTTGTCGTTTCCTAACCAAAACTCAGCAGTCAGCTGACCAAAGCCTGCTTTGTAGTCGTCCCATCCCCGATAGAAGTCTACCGAGCCATCCTGTCTTCGCTGAAACACGGTCCAGCCTCCACCGTCAGTGCGCATGTCACAGTAGACACTGAAGTGTCCTGTACCATCTGGGTTGATAGAGTACACTCCACTCTGAGTATGGCCTGATTTTAATAAGTCAGAACAATCTGACAAAATAAAAGCACACACGGAATTTAATTGTTAGTTTAAATAATCCTAGTGGTATTGCTACTGAATTGCTAAATAGGAAGTTCCATCACCTTTTTTGCGCAGATTGCAGGGAAACATGCCAAGGAATTAAGGTCTTAAAACAAATACTATTCTAAAAAGATCAAAGCTCTTTGGGCGGGTTGGGCGGAAATAACCTGAACTAAAGATATGACCTTAGTATCCAAGAAATTTCAATCGTTTATATTTTATAACCTGTTTACTTCTCATGCTGAGCTCCCTCCTTACTGTTTTTTTTTTGTTCTTTTTTTAAAAGCTGACACTTATAATCACATGATTATCACTGCTGCACTCTTCATTTGAGAGGGAAAGTCGGAAGGATAAAGAGGAAGACAAAGAACTTTCCAATCTAAGTTACGTTGTCGCTCTTATGGGTCTAGTAATATGATTAACTCGTTAAATATCGCCGTGCCTTAATAATTTACAAAACAACAAATGATGCTAGCTGCGATTACGGGTTCTCAACAGGAGATCTTCTATTCAAAGGCGACGAAAATGATCGTCGGAAATTTAACCAACGGTTCAAGTTTATTACACTCCTTAGAGAACTAATTCCATACTCATATTGGTAAGTGTAGTATGATACTGGTCGGCTAATAGCAGCGAGCAACGCCCGTTATTCCTTGATCACTATTTCTTGTCTATCCGTGCCTTACTTTGAAAAGGTATCCTAAAAGTGCCATATTCTGAAAAGCTGTAAAATTTAAAATGAAAAATCCTAAACCGTACCAAAAAACGATTTTCAACCCTTAAAAGATATGACGGGTAGCCCCTCCAGTGACATGTAGAAAATTAATGACCCCCCCCCCCCGCGCTTTTGCTTTGATCGAGTAAACGTTCTGATTAGCTGGTACACTCTCCTTTCCTTCGTCTCGCATTCTCTTTTACGGAAAAACAGCAGGGTTTAGGAAAAAATACACCGCTTTTGGCAAATTGTTTCTATACTTAATAGAGCATCCATCTGAAAACCATGCAGTATTAAAATATCGACCCTTTGGGATTTTGTTTAGATTCTTGGTAGGGTTACATAACAAAGTGGTAATGCAGAGGGCAGAATATTATCACAATCATTAACCATATTTTGAGCCATTTTCCGACCAAAATATTTCTAAAAGCATTGAACCTATCCACCTTAAAACGCTGGTGTAAATAATATCATGTTATAAGATTGCAATGACACCATTGAGATTTTAAATCACTTGGTTGTTTTAGTAACACACACAAGTAACACACACAAGTAACACACACAAGTAACACACACAAGTAATAATGTCCAAAAACAATTCGTATGAATTAAAGATGCAATTATCTTGGTAAACGAAGAGCTACTCAGTGGCGGATCCAGGGGGAGGGTCCCGAGGGTCTGGAACCCTCCTACCAGACCTGACGCTTACAACTTTGAAATTCTTACATCGACAGGATCATATATCACTTTTTAACTGGCTGATTTTTTTAATGAAGCGCGCGTGACATTTTTCCACTAAACTAATTTCCAGGGATATTCAAAAGTGTTTTTGAGTGCCCTCTTACCATCTGTCGCCTCTGCTTGCAAAGCAGTAGGGAACTTAAGCACTGACAACGGCAACGCCTAGCAAAAAATGGATTTAAATTGTTAATGGTGAAGAAACTGAAGCTGAAGCAATGGAATTTGAAAACGATAAGTTGTTTTATGCTTTTCACATTCCATTTCCTGAGGAATGTTAATGACTATGGTTTAGAAGTAAACATTTGTACGTTTGTCGTTTTAGTTGAGCTTTCTGATTTTGATGCGGAAGTCTTAGTGGAAGGTTCAGTTTCGAGTGGTGTTATCGAAGGTAACAGCTGCATTGAAATTCGTTTTTTGTTGCCAGGGTACGTAAAATTAAATATCTCAACAAGCCTGAGGAAAACAAAACCGATGCAACCAATTATTTACAGACCCGGCGTCTGAGAAGAACTCAGTATTAAAATACATTTTAACTTGTTTTACTGCATTTGCGAACAAATGACACTATTACTTATGTACTTTTGGCTGCTTTATAGGTGACTATCAGCATTATGTTTACCTTATTGTTATTTATTATTCTTGTGCGGTTTATCGAAAATGTTTTACATTTTCACTTCAGATTTAAGATCCAAACGCGGCATTTTGCAGTTTCGCTCGGGCTTGGGCTTTCTTTGCATCATGACCTTGACATTAATGTTGACGAAATCTGTACAATCTTTGTAACAAGCACAACAGGATGCTCCAAGGGTGCATCCTTTACGAGTAGAATCCAAGTAAACGGTATAAGCGGTCAAGGAATTATAACGTGCAACCACGACTGGTGGGAGGGGGTGTGGGGGTGTAAGGGAGAAGTAATTTCATTGCCCCAAAAGAGTCCAACAGTCCTTTCTGATCCAAAGTTTGAACCCCCCAATCAAAAATTCCTGGATCCGCCCCTGAATGCTGCAAATACCTGACCAAGCTTGAACAGCCTGATAACCATACAAAAGCTCATGATGAAGTTACCACTTAATTTACGAAACGTTGAGTCGATCATATCATAGTTTGAAATTGTAGAGTTTGTATGAAGACACAATGGATGCTGGCGGTGATGAATCAATGCAGAGATTCCCGCGGTCAATGTGGCGCTCGCCCTGGGATGCCGAGTAGACGACTGGACCAGAAAGGCGTTCTCTTCGAAAAACTCACTAACTCAAGAATGAAAGACCGGACTATCGTTTCACAATTACTGCTACAGGAGAAACGAAATCGATGCACTGTTGTCGAGCGAGGAAAACGTTCAACTTTTAAATTGAACGTTCCCCGGCTTTCTGGCTGCTAAATGTTCCATAACGACGTTTCGCTTTTCGTCAAGTGACGTTTTATTTATTTGCACTCCATTCTGGCGGTGCTTCCTTGCATATTGTCACAACCAAAAATTAGTTTGATGCAAAGAGAGCTTTTCTCACAAAGTCCTTTACAGAGTTTTTGCTTTTTAAAATGAAAGATCATTTCTTAGGCAAGCCTTAGATAGCTTCGAATTCCATTGGGAAAACGTCGCATCTCCACAAACAATGACTTTTGAGATCCTACTAATGAGATAGGACTTGACTAATTTAGCTTCTGGCTACATGAGAGAAGCCACAGATGTTTAGTCAACGTTGTTTTATTTTTAGAGGTTAAAACTATTGTGTGTAGAAATATCATGTCATTAACCGTTGTTCCTAGCTTGCAACAAGTGATCAAACTTGACGTATATTTTTACTGCAAATTTGAACACTTTTCATTGTTTGACGGTTTGATCGGCATACCTCCTAAAGAGACACTTAACCAAACGCACTTGGTTTAAAAATGTACTAGCGGTGTTGTACAAGTGTGCTAAGTTTCAGAAGAATCAGTGATGTACACTGTAGACTTGCCTGCATGGTCCTCAGGTGGACTCTCTTAAATAACAAATCCCGTATTCGAGTGTCGTGTCCTTAATGCAACTTTCAAGAGACAACAAATATTACTTTTTCAAAACCACCAGGAGGACACAAGGATTTAACGTAATCGTACTATTTTTTTTGTGACCACAATTTATAACTTACCTTTACCTCTTGCTAGGACTTCAACATAACTTACTGCCTCAGTGTTAAATACTCGTGCACTTGTAGCCACACAAATGTAGTTGCCAGTATCTTCTTCTTGCAAATCTCTCAAGACAAGCGCATCGTTTGTCCTGTGACTCCTCCCCACAGGAAGTGCTGCTCCTTGTCTTTTCCAAGTAATGACTGGTCGTGGATCACCGATGGCGCTGCAGTTTAACGTCAAAGATGTGCCAATACCAACAGAAACCTTTCCAGGTGGTTTAATGGTAAACACAGGAAGGGAAACCACAACTAGTAGAGTTTTCTTTTCAACATTTCCTAAAAGGTTGACCGCTGAACAGAAGTAAGCGTCAGTATCAACTTTACGGACATGTGAGATTTGTAAAGCAGTGTTGTTATACTGCGCCCTCCCCTGGGGTAACTGACCAGACAACTTCCTCCAAGTGACAACAGGAGCCGGGTATCCGGTCACGTGACAGGTTGGTAAAGTGACGTTACTTCCTTCAATGACGTGGTAAGGTCCCGGATGCAAAGAAACACGAGGATGAACTGCAAACAAGTTAAACCGTTTAGTCTCATTTTTTAACCTAAACATCAACTAATGTTCTGAAGACGAAAAATAAACTATTCGCAGATTGAAAGCATGTCCCTCCTTTTGACAAAGGATAACTTACCATTTACTATTAATCGCACCACTTTCCGTGAATCTCCTAGGATGTTTGTTGCTGAACACTGGTACAAGCCTGTGTCTTTTCCGGTCACGTGCTTTAACTGCAGCTTTCCTCCTGATACCGCTGATTGACTGATTTTCGACTGATTGTCCAGGTTATTCCACATTAATACAGGCTCAGGATTACCGCTCGCTGAACACTGAAACGAGGCTGTGCCACCTTCGTTCACTGTCAACGTCACAGGAGAAACAACAACAGCAGGAGTTGATATCGACTCGCCGGGTTCGCCTTTCCTTCCCGCCATGCCTGCGGCTCCTATATCTCCTTTCTCACCTTTGGTTCCAGGCTCTCCCATTAACCCCGCAGGTCCCTCAATGCCTTGCTTTCCGCTCTTTCCTGGTGATCCCATAATACCTCGATCTCCCTTGTTTCCAGTTCTTCCTTTCTGTCCTCTTCGTCCCCGGAATCCTTTCGTCCCAGGTAGGCCAGGAGGGCCTGGGGGACCTGATAAGCACGTGACACTCTTTGATTGACACAGATGTGCTCTCAATTGTGATAAAAGATGCTTGCTGATTTTGATGGTGGTTTCCGCTGTGTCTTTCGCTTCCGTCACGTTCTTAGTTGATACAACTTGACGTCTGTTTCTATGGAGGTTTTGAATTTCTGCCAAAAAAGGAAATGGCACTTCAGTGAATGACAAAAACTCTACATTTTAAAGTCACCAAGCTAAGGCGAGCATGGAGCTGACTATTCCTTCTCTTGGTTTTAAACTACTGAGACGACTTTGAACACTGATGTTGCGACAAATTAAGCTCACATGTAGAAAATCTGACAACAATCAGGAACCGCAGAGCAGATTTTCAAGTGGGGGGCTAATGCGAACGCGTTAGCGTTAGCCAACTGGTGAGGGGGGGCGCCCGCCCCGGGGGCATGCTTGAAATTTAAGTCTTCTGAAATGGCTAGAAATTGATCTAAAATTGCCAAAAGTGAAGCTAATTTCTAATTCTTATAAAACAACGAGTAACAAACTGGCCTTCACGTTTGACCAAGCTAAACCCAACAGACGCAACGGATGAGTGTCACCCGGACATTTTGAAGTCCGATTCTTTGAAGGTGCCAAAGTTGCTTTTTTGATTTTCATTGAGAGCTGCAAACTCATTGGCAACATCTGTAAGACAAAGTTTGTCTGTTCTCTGTTTGTGGCTATTAAGTATTGTCAGATTGCTAAATCTTGTTTGCGTCATCGTCAAGCGTAGCCACGTTTTCAGTCTCCGAACAGAAGAAAAGGATCTCTCGCCTGCTGCACTGGTTGCTGGATTTACAAGAAGAAGTTTGCATATGGTTATGATTTCACTTATCATACACTTTTCGGTTTCAGAAAGCTGCACGAACATAAAAATTTGGCGCGTTGGATAATAAATCTCTTATTAGACGTTTTGTTACATAACGTTACAACTCGTAAAAATAGGCAGTCTATGACTGCATGTGCCTAGTGATATGAAAACTAGTATCATCTGCAATGACTACATGATACAACAACAACAACAAGAAACTTTATTGTGAAATAAGTATCAACTGTAACAATTCATAATTGAACAAGAACTTCGGTTGCTCGCAAGTGTTGACAGATGGGTGACAAAAATTCTAATTAGTGCTGGTTTTGTTCGATTTCGCTGATATTTTAACACGAAGAAGCTAGAATGTTAGGGAATAGCTTTTACTTTAAAGAAGTTATATATCGCTGCGAAGTCGGCGTTTCAGATTACATTCTTTGCATAGCGTGCTTTTAAGCGTGATTGTGCAATCGGATATGTTTGTTTTAGAAGCAAAAACTACTGGAAAAAGTTCATTTCAACGACCTTTCAAACGAATATGAATTTACATATTTGCAATTGCCGAGTTGAAGTTGTAGTGAAAAATGGGTTTTTTTGACGAGCGCTATGGTTTGAATTTTTTCCCGCTAAAATGCCCCGATGCAGTTGAGTTAAATCTTTATAAACATACAAAACTTACTAACGTTCAACAGCGCAACGTGAGCACATGGAGCGATCGGAGCAAAAGTTGCCATATACGTCATGTCTTCTCGGGATACGAAAACATTGCTCGAAAGTGGTCTAGGGTTCTTGGCGAAAGAATACGAGAAAAACCCAAGTTACGGACACACACGTATGCACGATAATGTGGTGCCTTGAGCTCTACGAGCACAAGGCACAAAAAGTAAAGGGGGGACACTTCATGACTTATTACACGTTGCCCAAAAAAAAGGTTAAGGGGTGAACACTTCATGACATATTACACGAATGGCAAGTGTTACGGACACGTATGCACGATAACATAGTGCCTTGAGCTCTACGAGCACTAGGCACAAAAATACTCAGCGATAGTACACAACAAAACGTCTAGTGAGATATATGTACCTTTTTTGTAAAAGACAGACCTTG
>JAEMPF020027632.1:0-5000 GCA_022496165.2 Catalaphyllia jardinei
ATGTTACATTAAAAGTTGAGACTAGGCAGCCATACCACCCCAAAGTTCTAAAATGGTCATTTCTCTTTAAAGTGTTGTCTGACCTTGGAGAGAATAGGGATGATCAAATAATAATTTCGCTAAGAAATTTTCAAACAATGAAACAGTAATCATTATGCTCATATTCAGGAGCCATATACACTACAGTTCATTCTTAGTGTAAATAAAATATTAAAAAAGACAATTATTGGAACATGCTATCCCACCACTTTATCTGCATTTCCGGGGTTCAAAATTGACTTTTGTCTAGGTGAGCCTAAGAATAATCTTCTGAAAGAAAACTTAACATATATGAAATCCAGTTTCTGAATACTTACTGTGGGCTGCTTCAGTCCATGTACCTGGGACTGAATAACTTCAAGAACAAGGATAAAAGATTTTAAGATTTACACAGTATTTAAAAAAACTCATCCCTTGAATTGACTATTATTTAGGATTTGTCTTGGGTCTTAATTGCCTTTTAAAAATTAAGTTGTCCTTTTGGGAAATCATCCCCTATGTCCCTTCCTGAACATCTTGATACACAAGACCAAGGGCCAGTGAATCAGTTTGGGCATCTTTACTGACAAGCAAGAGGGTCTGGGGACTTAAGCGGAAACCCTAAGGGGGAGGGGAGGGGGGGGGGGGTGAATAAAACAACTAGAACAAGTGAACGAGAAATGAGAAGAGATCAGATGGCAGCTGATGTCCGACCCAGAGTCAGGTCAGTGGGCCTGGGATAATTAAGTTATTTCTTGTGAAAACTAACAACATCAATATTCATTCAATAATAGGCCATTTTACAGTTGTGTGCTTAGTTACCTGGCCATGAATGCAAGCGAGGCTGGAGGGGACCTTGCTTTGATACAGACCTCTCCAAAACATGAAAGTAAATGATAAATATCAGAACCTTTTTTTCTCCTCATAACGGCAAAGTCATCAAGCATACTCAAAGCTACCACATTGTAGAGACAGCATATGAAGATGGACTATCTCTTTTCAGTCCACAGCTCCTGGTTATAACACCAATAATTATTAATATCCACCAGGGAATCAATAGTGTATACTCTGATCTCTGCTGAGAATAACAGCTACAAAGAAATATTGAAGTATGCCTGGATAAATGATGCAACTTGTATAAATTTCAAGGAGGCTATTAACCTTGAAATACTCTGTAGCCTCGTGGAATAACATTAATCTGTAAAAAATAGAGCAATCTAATAGGCACCACAGATATAAAAAGAAAATAACATTAATGTAACCTTACAAATTAACGGCAAAAACTAAATATAGTTAAACAGATACATATACCATGAAAACAATATGGTTTCCCTTAGTGTTTGGCGATAGTGCTGTCTTGTTTACCGCCCAAAAAATGACAAACTTTATTGAAGACGAATATAGGGAAAAAACTGTAAGAGGTACGATGGGGTGCGACGCCTTAGAAACAAACTATAACTATTCTTGAATACGATGATACATTTTTCTTGGTTGAAAACTCAACTGTTTCGGAGCAAGAGATGATTGATTATGCACACCGTAAATCGTGACAACGATCCGCCATTTTGGACTCGCTTACAATTGAATCCCAATAGTAGCAGGAAAATTCGATAAAATAGTTGAAAAAGCGACAAATTAAATCTTTAGATTCTTACCTTCCTTTTCCTCCCAAACTCGTTAATGCCGAGAAAACACGCAAAGAAATCGTCTTCATCCCTCAAGGGAAGATTCCTTTCAAATCGACTTCCAAGAAAATACACGCTCCTGATTGGTTAATTGCCTCTACCATAATGCAGTTCGGCGCGTGTCCAACCTCTGAATTACCATATGTAAACATGTAACCATTGAGTCGCGGCCCTCGATGCCTCACTCTCATGCTACTCGACCCAGATCGTGTGGATCGTCTAAGGCAGCCGCCATTTTGGAATAAGGTGTCATTAAAAATTTGTGAGAAGTAAGACGCTGGTAGATTCAAAAGCCGGTCCACCACTAAACTCGACAAGATGTGCTTGGGAATGTGTCTTACACCTTTGTCTTCAATTTTGCTGGCTCTAGCAATTCTCGGAAATATCACTTTAACAGTGAAAGGTGAGTCTATCATTAGTTATCTTTGTTCTTAGAAAACTAAAGTATTTTAATAAAACTTTCGAAGAAAGACCAGATGTTTTCTTTCTGTTCAAACTAATTTTCTTGTTGCATACAATGAATATTATATCGGAGAAGCTTGGAAATCTTCATCAAAAGGTACTAAATGTTTCATTTTTTGGACATCCTTTGCTAAAAGTCTACCGTAATAAATCTCTAGTTCAGCACTATCTTCAGCAGAATTAAATAATGAATTGCAAATTAAAGACGCCTTCGCTTCCTTCAAAAATATGTACGAACTAAACTCAGAGGTTTTCGTTAAATGTTCAACGTAAAGGCCTTCAGTTTATCAAGCAGGATTTATTCCTGTCTTTCCGGCCGGGACTAAGAAGCATATTTTGTTTGTTACCACAATGGTATAAATGTGCGACTTTTTATCATATACTTGAAACATTATTTGCAGATGTCTTAACAGCGCCATGCCCGCCTTTTACCGAGAAAAACTGTTTTCTTTTTCTACCAGTTGTGAATTGGAATAAAACATGGAACGCTTCTCGTTATTCTACTGGTGTAGTTTTCGAATATTTGGAAAATAGAGTTGCGTGGTTAATTTCTGTCAAGAAATCGGCAGAGGTTAGACTGATAATTCTTACTACTGACAAAATTCCATCAGTCTCGTGTGAAAAGCGGTTTGTAGAATTCTTCTATGGACAACTTTTAGCTCTCTATCTGTTGCGACGGTTAGATGCGTCATTGTAATTTCAATTGTTTAGAAAGCTCCAGCTAAACTGACAACGCGATATAAGAATCTTGTGAATGTGGTTCGTTACGGTTCAAGGACGTTGCATGCTTGATTCATATGATTCATACTCAAGTCGTGTCACAGTTTGAAAAATCGTTTAAACACAGAGGCACCCCGATATAACGAGCCACGCTATAACGAAAACCTGTTATACCGAACAACATATAAAAGCCCGGCAGAATTACAGTAAGATACAGTATGTGGGAACGACGCCCGCTATGGTGAACCCTGCTATAACGAATAGATTTTGACGGTCCCAACAGACAATTTACCAAGCTATAACAAATATTGGAAGGTTTTTATTTCAGTGAAACCTGGAACTTTGTTTGTGTGGGGACAAATAGGGAAGATGATCACTAAACGACATCGATGATTTCCCACAGGTGTTACTGTTACTTCTGAATTTTAAAGATTATTTAAATTGAAAGTGTTCTTGTCAGGACGTTACACTTTCAGTTTACAGTATCAAATGGATGAAAGTAATGATTTCAATACTACCGGTGTAGTATTGAATTTTTGGTAATTTTAAATTAGCTCTCTCTAACGAATATTTTTGCTGCTATCCCGGATAATTCGTTATCATTGTAACGGGGTCTTCGCTATAACGAAGACTCCGCTTGTGACGTCATGCGTAGACCATGTGCTCGTTGTGCAAATAGCGTAACATTACACCGCTATCAACAAACATTTTCTTTTTTCGGTACCGTGGCACTTTGTTATGGCGGGGTGCCACTGTACTTGGGAACTACGGGGTGCCACTGTACTTTTAAACTGACCAGTAAGAATTCCAGTTCAAAACTCTGCACTGCATTTATTATCTAAAGAGAATTATTTTTGATTATGCATGACACCAGTTTAAAGTGGTGTCATAAATAAGACTTCAAGTAAAGTTCACCTCCAGACAAGATGCGCTTGTGAATGAGTCGTCCACCTTGGCCTTCAAGTTTGCTGTTTTTGCCAACTAGTTCTCGGAAATATTACTTAAGCAATGAAAGTTAAGTCTACCATCAATTTTCTGTGTTCTTAGAAAAAGCAGTTTAGTTAAGCTAACGAAGAAGGACTAGATGTTTCCTTTCTTGAAACTAACTGCATTATTCCTTGTTCTTTGTTGCAATGAATATCATCTCGAAGACGAGAAGCGGAATCGGTACCGCACATTTTAGTTTTTGCATGGGCATACTTTCTAAAAATCTATCGTGATAAATGTCCACATTCATCCGAAAGTTTTTTAGTTAATGTTAATACTGTCTTCAACAGACTAAAAATAATGAATTGTCCATTTAAGACGCCTTCGCTTCCTTCAAAGATATGTATGAACTAAAATCTTAGTTTTTCGTTAAATGTTCAAAGTAAATGTCATCAGTTAATCGAGCAGCATACATTCGTGTCGTTCCGAACACTTAAATTCATATTTTGTTTCTTTCCACAACGGTATTATAAATATAGGACTTTTTATCACCGACTTGAAACATAATTTGCAGCTGTCTCAACACCATCACGCCCCCTCTTTACAGAGGGAAACTGTTTTCTTTTTCTACCAGTTGTGTTTGAATAAAAGATGGAACGCTTTTCTGTTTTTCTACTCGAGTAGTAAAGAATATGGCGGTACCAGGGCATAACACCAAAAACTACCCACCTTAATTGATCCACACCGTAAACCAAAACATGGCTCCAACAGCCTCAACCAGCAAATTAAAAAAGTCGATTTTCAGTATCAAAACACGATTATCGTCTGAGAGTCTCGAAAATCAATAAATCTCGCAAAGTCACTCATCGTGTCTTTTAGACTGAATAGTCGTTTGGTGCATGCTATTAAATATAATTCGCGGTGTGTGGTAATCAATCTGCCTGTGTTTACAGTGCGTGGCATTTCTCGGAAACACTAGATGTCTTTCGCAAAAATATAAAAGGGCAGAAAGTCCCTCTGAAATAAAGTCCGATTTCTCGTAAATATGCTTTATAATCATTATAGTTTAAGAGACTTGCGACTTGTGAAAATCGCTTTTTTAAAGACCCTAAGCAAAAATGGCTACCTTTAAATTATTATTTTGCTCGTATTCAAAACAGCCTCACTAACCTCGCTCGGGATAATAAA
>JAEMPF020027632.1:12500-15000 GCA_022496165.2 Catalaphyllia jardinei
GTCAGTAGGACTCAACTGCCTGGTCGGACTTGTGTCCCGTTAGGGACTTGATGTACCAGAACATCTGACATTGGACTGAGATGGTCCAGGTGGCAATATCAGTTCTCCCTTTTAGTGCAAAGAACGCTTTTGTGACAACGTATCTTTTGGAATCATCCGTAGCTCGGTTCAAAAATGTCGTGTGCTGTTTTCAAACTATTTCGTGTTTGCTAAGCTCTAAAGAGGGAAACGAATGGATCTCCTCACCCGCTTGTTTATTTTCTCCCCTACGAAAGAGAACAAGAAGTTCACAAATGTATTCACCCGAAATATGCTTCTCAAATATTGCTGCAGACACTCTAGCACTTACGGAAACCGCAAATAAATTTAGTCAGTCTTTGAGTGGACTCATTCACCGATGCAGGATATAATATCGGTCAAGTTGAAACGCTTCTCGGTTGTATTAATCGATATCATTGTGTACTTTAAACTGGTTTATTGTTGACACCAACGGTGGCAACCTAATAACTAATAACGTGACTATTTGATAGTTAAATTAGTAATTGTTTATCGATGATATGAAAATTTACCTCTTGAATGAAACAAAATCATTACTCTTCCATTTTTTCATAAGTTAATAACATTATTTCATTTTTCTGCTGCAGGAAAAAAGCCAGCATATCTTCCTTTGTATGTTTTTGAGAAAAAAAGGGTATCATGTTACAAACTTTGCGAGGAAAACAAACTAAAAAAGTATCAAGTTACAAATGTTGGCGTTGAAAAAAATAAAATCATCACATTTGCTATTTCAGCGTATTAATAAATTTATAATAACATGAACGAAATTCAACGTAAAACATCACAGTAAAAATTTAAAACCGTCTTCACAAACAATAATTGTAAGTTATTTTTGGGTCTTGAACTAACAAATTACATACAGGCAGCAGATGACTCAAAACGTACTGACAGTCCTGCATAACACTCTGCACTATCTGAGATTGTCTCAATAGTATTTTTTGTGACAAATGTGACATTCATCAGCGTGCTTAATATTTTCTACATCTCCATCTTTCATTTTTATCGGTTTATTAAAGTGTTTTTTAATCATGTTCTTACAATTAATACCATACTTTGTCCAACATTTTTCCCATAAATTTATAAATGGCATTTTCACCTCGATAAGATTGAACTAGTTTGGTGAACTTTTCATCATAACAACAGACAACTTTATAACCATAAGAACAATCGGTGTGTTTTTGATAAGCTTCTGTCAAGAGAAAATGTCATTTTCTCTGACTTGCTTCTGTACATGAGTCATTATCATTTGGTTTACATGGTTAAACCTTTTCGATGACTGCTTCAAAATCAGCGTATATAGCGAATGGTGCTTGTAACTACCTGTGATAATTTTTGCACCTTATTTTTTCACCTTTGTTTAGCATCTTGATTGCTTGTTCACCATTGATTACAATACAATTTTTGTGCTTGAAATATATTCTGTTGCAAAAATTGGAGACAATACATGCAATCAAATTTTCGATGTTCATGTTTTGTTTGCTCATACAGGAACCTGTTAAAATCCTTTATTAAATCATAATGTTGGTTATCGTTATTGGTTATTAATAATAAATTCAAGTGATCGTCAAATCGAATCGTTCTTTAATTTTGATACATAGATTGGAAATTTTTGTTTATTTTCATATCCAAAGACATTTATATTGATTTTATTTTGTTTTTCAATTTTGTTATAATCATTGATCTTCACAGGAAGTTGAGCATTTGTATAATCAGGCCAATCTATGAACAAGTGCTTTGTCAAATTCAATTATATGCAATTATATCTGCAGATTATATCCCGCGCAGTGCGCATGCGTTATGCACCTTAAGCTAAAAAGCACGAGCACTTGAATGGTTTCGAGTGATGCGGCTGCTTGGTGCGCTTGCCCCTGTATCTTTACAGGCACAAATCTACTTGCATTTCACACAATAGTTTTTGTATATTTTCCATAAAGCAATGTATAATAAAACAATAATTGAATTCGGTTTTGTGATATCCGGAATAATCAAGGTCTCGGCAAAGTGTAATCAGCCTCGGCCTCCGGTCTCGGCTGATCAGACTTGCCTCGACCTTGATTATTCCGGATATCACAAAAACCTCACCAGTTATTGTTTATAATTCATACTAATGACAAAATTGCATTAGTCTCGTTTGAAAAGTTAAATCTGTAAAGATTTTGTTAGAAGTCGATCCATCTTCATTTTCTCTACACAACTTGTAAAAATGGTAGGCATTTTCAGAGGTTACAGGCAAGTGCATCCTAGCACTTTTGTTTGGCTGCACATCCCACTAGACGGAACGGTCTGATTTGCAAAGATAAATGAAACTGGTTTGTTTTAAGCTGCTTTATTTTTCATTAAACAATATAACAACATTCTAAGGCCCCATTTGTATGGTCTCGGGCCCCCGAGACAACCGAGCTACCCTGGCCGAGGTAACAATTAGCTTGTTTCTTTCCAAAAT
>JAEMPF020027633.1:0-19948 GCA_022496165.2 Catalaphyllia jardinei
CTTGGCCTCCGGGTTGAACCCAGCACATCAGTGAGATGGAGAACCGAGTGTCCAGACCTTCTTTATTCGGAAACTCTATGTAGCTGCTACTAGTGCCATAAAACATGTACGCTCCGCCTGGCTCGTTATAGGGTCCGTTTGTAATCGAAACATCACTCAGATTTCCATGTGGCTGCCTATTCTCTTTTTCCTCTGCTTTATAGCTAGCATTCAATGGGTAGAAGGCGACAGGTTCTGGCGAAGCTAAGAATGATAAAGCCATTATTTACATTGTCACAAAAAAACATGGAAATACGACAACAAGGGTTATCGAATGGTCTTTGCGAGCATTTGCGAGCATGCGAGCAGTGTGTTTGTTTTTGCGAGTAGGAGCAGGGATTAATTTTGTCATGCGAGCGGCGAGCACTTTAGAAATTACAAATGGCGAGCAGCGAGCACTTCGTAAATTTACCGCCAGCTGGAATCTCTCTTTATTAGAACGTTGTTTTGAGCCAAGTAATCTGGCTGACACCTTCAAAACAGGACAACAGGCACAAAGGTAGACACCATGTTAAGGTCTTATCGCGGTTCAACCATTTCCAGCAGCTTACAATTATGCTTTGTTTAATATGCTGTTTGCTGCAAAATTACTTCACTCAGCTTCACGAGAGTCAGTGGGTGGACGCTAAACAACATCTAAAACTTTCTTAGGCCCCGTTTGTAAGCAAGTAAATTACCTCTCAAGAGGGTTAAAGATAGCCGCCTTTACAAACGAATGGTTTCATTTAGGGTTACGTGGCACCTAACTGGGACTGAACTCTCTTTCAATATACCTTAACAAAAAGAGGAAGCATGCTTCCAGAAACATTCATGGCGCGCACATGTTTCCCAGTTTTCCGTACGGAAAGCATTGTTTCCAGTGTCAGTTTTTGTTTCCAAGATGCAAATTGTGCTTACGCTACACGAAAATCCGAGCATACGAGCAGTTGCAAAAATTTTGCGAGCACGAGCAAGCAAGCACTCATCTAATTTTTGCCAACAATTCGAGCAAAGGCCAAATTTTGCGAGCACTTTGAAACTGAATGAGACCATTCGATACCCTACAACAACAACAACAACAACAACAGTTGTTTATACCAAAAAGAAAAAAAAGAGATAAAAGTAATCCATTAGTTTGAGACTTGTAAATAAGGTATTAGCTGCCTATAACAACCATAGCGGCTTAGAAAATAAGGCAGCTATCTCTGAAGTACAATGAAGAAAAAAATTACGGCCATGTACATTAGATATAAAGCAAAAGTCACCTAAGAATAGAGATACAGATAAATATTTACGACAAAATTAAAAACTTACGTTGCGCCAGGACATGAGGAAAAAGAAGAGAAAGAAAAACAGAATTCTTCCAAAAAAAAAAAAGATATTTACAAGACAAGAAAAGTGACAAGCAATATTAAGGCTATTTATAATTTATTTATGGATTAAATAATGGGAAGAAAAAGAAAAAAAAAATTATGTTTGTCAAAATGACTGTATGATTTCCTTTTTTTAAAGTTTTCTTGAAAGCTAATCTGTGGAGAGATTTTGTTTCTTCACTTAACGAGTTTCAAATTTTTTGCACCTTGAAATTCAATACTGAATTTCTATAATTTTCATTATTGGAGGGAGAGTAAAGGAAGCCCTGGAAGTCTTGTATTGTACTTGTGTCGTTTATTGACAGCTGTAAAATAATTTGAGAAGGCTGGTGGCAAAGTGCCAGAATGGAAATCTTACATAAACATAGCATAAGATGATATCCCCGAATATAGTAAAGAGAGCAGTAGAAGAATTCTATGGGACAGGAATTTCCGAGTTGGTTCTCTGTAGTCATCTTAATCTTTTTTAGTTGGCCATTTGGGGCCGAATCTGCTTCCGCAAGGGACTCGCGACCTCAAAGATACCAAAGGACTGGCCACAAGGAAAAAGTGAACTTTGGTTTCTGAAGACCCTGCCACTCAACACAAGGATCGTGGGTGTTATAACATGAACACGTTCTTAGTATTGGACCAGAACATATCACGTAACTTAATTCAAAATTGTACAACCTTAGACTCCTCTAGTCTGTTTTTCTTCCCAAATTCAGCTGGGGATATGCCACTAGAGTCTAAATTAAAATACTCGTCTTCTGAAGTGACCCTTACGGAAAAACCGGTTGCCAACAGTCTAGTATAACTCTCGATACCTAACCTGCGTATCTGGCAGGATTTTGCTTTGGCGGCAAAGCCGAGGGTGAACTTGCCAAGGAATTGGTGAGAAGTGGAGTTAAATTTCGCTGAGGACTTCGCCGTTCGCGAATTCCCTCGTGGCGGGACGGAAATAGGCACTACATTTGAGCGCCCTGCTCTTAGGCTTCCCTCGAGTGAGAATAAATTGGAGGATCCACCACCAAAAACCTCTTACTCACGAATCTCCCGAGATACGCAGGTTACCCCATGTCAAGAAATGTCACTAACGCTCTACGGCGACAACAGCTTTGAACCTGGTACTTTCCCTTAGCAAGGATGGGTGACCTGAGACCACGTTAAAAGGGGGACCCGTTTGAGTTTGTGAAGAGACCAAAGTTGTTGATAATCGTGTCTTACGTGTTCGAGACAAAAAGTCCTTTGGGCATTAAAAAAATTAACTTCATTCAAAAGAGGCCATCATAATAGAGTGTGCTGAAAAATTTCAAGTTAATATCGTTTCCAAGTCTATAAATACCGATAGATTGATATTTATTGTATTGATTGATTCTCTTTATCGATTTCTATCGCCCCTGGGCTTTGGCAGATTCTGCTAGCATACCTTTTGGCATAATTGGAGCAAAAAAGCATATTTTTTTAAAACGAGCACTGCCACGGCATAATAAGCAAATTTTATATATTTTTGGAGCATAAATTCATAAAATTTAGTAAATATGATGCATTTTCTATGGAAATAAATTAGGTTTAGGTAGTATGTTCTTGCATTTGGTTTTTTAGCAACGCTTAAAGCAGTATTGACTCTGTTCTGACATGCTTAGTTACTAGGCCTCTTTTGTCGAATTCTACTTCTGCAGTTAACCTTTTGGAGGAGTCTGGTGTCCTATACGGCCTCTCCAACATGGCGTCGATTAATCTTGACCAATAGCCGTCTGAGTCAAATCAACTATTGAGTCATAAACTGTGACGTCACCAAAAAAATAAAGTTGTGACATTGTGGGGTTTGGCGCCATTTTCGAAAAGAGCGTCCTTAAAAAAGGGCTCTTGCCAAAAAATACCTCTTAATTGTAATTCCCAGCCAAAATATAAAGGATGAAAGTTTGATACTGCCCCATATAAATCTCTCTAATTTTGAGACGGTTCTAAACTGGAGGAACGGGAGCAAATTTTAAAGGGTTTGTATGGGATGCTATCAAACTTTGATCCTGCATACCTCCATCAGGAATTGCAATTCAGAGCTACTTTTTTTGGGATGAGGGCATCCTTAAGGAACGTCTCTAAGAATATGACATCATATCCCATAATTTCAAAAAATATTATTTTGTGACGTCTTCACTTTAGGACTCTATTCTTATTTATGTTTATTCAAGCAATTATTGGTGCTGAAAGAACTCAGAGCTATCAAGACAAGGTGATTTACTTCGTGGCTTGAGACTTTCAACGTTATAGTTCACTATGTCTGAGTTAGTTTAAATCAAGACAGTACAATATTGTTTTGTTCAGTCCGTATATACAAGTGTGATTTTTAAGTCGATGAAGGCATTTTACAAACGGTTCAGAGATGCGAACAGCTAATTTTAAATTTTGACAGTCAAGGGCCGAGACAAACTGCCATAAAACACAAATAAATAATTTATTAAAAAACAACAGTCTATTTGAAAAACATCATAATTTGGTGTCGTTGTTGCACGCCTATATGTACAGAATCTAGGTCATTTTGTGAGCATAATTTCGGAAATCAGAAATATAATTTGGAAATTCTGGCATAATGTTGGCATAATTTGGCAAAGCGTCGAGTACTGCTAGTAGCATAACATGCCACTTGTAGGAGCACATTCCGCCAAGGTCTATATTCGCCGCCCCCTTCCCACTCCCCTTACAACACTCTTTCCGTCAGCAACACGCCTACTCGTGTTTTTTCAGGTTTGGTTTTATAATTGATCGAGAATCATCTACCTTCTGTTTCTTAATACGTTTTAAAGTTATTATCACTATTATTTAAGCACGAACTCTATTTAAATATCCTTTCTTACAGGATGAGAAACTGATTAGAAATCCTCTGTTTTGAATTCTCCTGTTTGTGTGGAATTTGATCAAGGCGTATTTTCCAGATACAAGAAGTCTCTTTCCAGTCATGCGACCACAGTACTTGCCAAACACCCGATTCATCTCATTGGTAATCTGTAAATAATCTCGCCTACAAAGAAATGAAACATAGTTTAACAAGTGACCTTCTGTAACCAGAGACCACTTCAACCTGGAACCAAGATATTTCGTTGCCCTTGATGAGCTCTCGAGAACAGAGCGACCCTGAAAAGTACTGATTAGAAATGCAGCTGAATGGCGCATGCCCAGCTTATAACCATGTGCCTGAGTTAAGTCCCTGTTGTTTTACTTTTTGTGATTTTCAATGTTTCTAAAACCAAGCAAAATCGATCCTGCAGCAGACCTCTCGAGCGTCGCTCCCTTGCGCAGTTAGAAGAGAAGACCAGGAGTCATTTTAGGGTGCATCACGCATGCGCACGTCAGCTTTTTAACCATAAGTTTGAATTTCGTAATGTTGTGAGAGTGTAGCCAGTCTTATCGATTCATTCAGTTATTTGTTTGTAACAGTCGTGTAATTTCTTACAATGTGTTACGTGAAGATAGAGTGGGCAAGTGTAACCGACTGTCATTGTAGTTTCCCACTTCATTCTCATGCCTCCTACTATCTACAGTAATCAGTAAGTTAATATTAGTGTTCTTATGCAACATTACAAGTGGCTTGGTTGAGTGACTTGTATTCTATCATGCAAAAGAATCCGAGTACGGCAAGTGAATGCATATGACTCATGTTGCTGGGACAGTAAGCAAGCTGGTGCAAACGAAGAATATAGTGGTTCATTTATTTGTTTATTATTTGTTTATTTGGACCCACAATTTCAACTGGGGTTATTTTGTCCCTGGTTGGTGACCGACGAATTGGAACCAGCTGAATATCATGCAATATTTTGCGTTGCCCTCGCATCATAAATAAATAAATAAATAAATAAATAAATAAGTTAAAAATAAAGCCACATCAATCTTAGCTGATTCCATGCGGGTCCTCTATCGTGGTCTAATTGGAATTTAGAGCGCTGGTTTTTGTGGAGGAAGGAGGAAAACCGGGGAATCCGGAGAAAAACCCTCGAAGCAAGGTGAGGGTCAACAACAAACAGTTAATCCACATAAAGTACCGGGCTGGAATTGAAGCCAGGCCACATTGGTGGGGCGAGCGCGCTCACCACTGCGGCAACTCTGCTCTCTTTTCTACGCTAGCAAAACTTTTAGACCATGTCCCAGTCCGTTAGTGTTTGCCCATCTTAAGAATCTAAATAAAACATATTTCATCACGGTTTCTGACAAGACTTGAACATTAAACCTTGGACGTACAAGGTGTGGAGGGGAAGGGGTGGTGGATGCAACCCCCTCCCCCCCACCTAAGTTTTTTCTTTAATTTTGTCGTGGGGATTTTCTCTGCACATCTCTCCATTTCAGTAGCTGTTCGTTTATCTTCAGGAAACCTTTTCTGACCATTGGGTGAAAATCGATCGGTAGATGCATGAGATATTCAAAGGAAAGTGACATTAATTTTGGTGAAAATAGTGATTTTGAATACTATTTCTTAGATGTTGTAAGCTTGAAGGCTCTGTTCCTGGGCCTCGAACAGTTATAACGCAACATCAAGTTAGATTAAGTCATATTAGGTATCTTAACCCAACAAAACCCAGGGGAGGGGTTTCTACCCCCCCCCCCCCCCCCCCCCCCCACCCCACCCTTGTACCACGGCGGGGGTATGAGTTTGCTTGTACGTGCGAGGGTTAATAAATAAATGATTACGATAAAAATTAAGAAACATGTAAGTTCAAAAGCCCTATTATTTCTCTCAATAAGCGCGCTGTGACTGGTCAGTTTAGCAGGCCATATTCTACTGTACGGTCCCCTAAAATTTTTACCTGTTTTTGTCACCAAACAAGTAAAAGCTTAAAACTTTCTTGTACTTCTGAGCTTGTGTATTAAAAACTGCTAACAACTTAAAGGGTCAGTGTCACGAGGATTTTGCAGTTTTAGGTCAATTCTGTGCTAAAATCATTACTTTGAGGCTTGCCTCATAAACAAATTGCTTCTGTAAAGCTACGACGAGGATATCGATATAATTTTATCACAGAGGGCTGACCATAACAAATTTCATGAGGATGTTTTGAAGACGTAGCATCAAATCTTGAAAAGAATTGGCGAATTTTTCAATCCATTTTCAATCCATTTCCATCCTTGCCATCCGTAGCGAAAGGCGACAGGAAACAGTTTCAGTACCTTCAAATAGACTTTAATAACAAAACTAGACCATTAGTTTTGGAATTCAATTGATGCGAAGACACCTTCTAGCTTTTTATAAAGTTACCAAATAGGATGACACTGCCCCTTTAAGAGTCACTCAACGACGATTTCAATTTGACTCGTTTTGCTTTAAGGTTCGTCAGAAATTTAAAGCTCTTTCGGGGAAAAAGAAATCGTTCTCGAACCTGTCAGACACCATGACACAGCTGAGATGTAAGTAACATTTTATACTAACCTCGTTTTTTCGGTCCCTACTTCAAGCTACGGATTTTCGTTTCCCCTTTCGATTTATGGTCTGCCCGCTTCGCGCTCGGGATATGCTTTGATGGGAGAAAAACTCCGTCCGTAACTTACAGTACGGCCCTCGAACTCGATTACTGAGAGGTATTTTATAGCCAACCTGAGCCATTTGCGATGCTATTCAATTATTTATATCACATAGCGAAGCGAGATTGTCTTTCGTAATTTTAAAGTGATTTTCTTCATTTTGACAAAGTACAAATAAAGGATAATAGCCAAACTCTCGCATGCAAACAGATACAAACTTGTGGCTGACAAGGGCCCTTTAACTTACAACTATAACTTAGTTTTAAACGTTTTCGTTCTTGTTACCAGGAGACTTCAGCACATTCAGCTTTTTCATTCTGTTAAGAAAGTAATGCAGGTCACTGGATCTCTCTCTATATCCACAATTTAATAACACGCTAAAAATCAATACTTACTCGCAAGATATACTATCCTCCAGGTGAAGTTCGTTGATGGTAATATTTATTACCATGCCTTGTGGAATAGGAACAGCAGAAATACAATCTATATTATTTGGGTAATCGTTAGGATATCCGGGACTTCTAAGTGTATTTTCAATCACTGGACCACACCCTGCATGTATCAAAGCAAAAGAATAAAAAGACACAATTGACATCGACGGAATTTTTGTATTTCCTGCAACATTTTGTTTAAAATGGCCCTGAAAAGCATCATTAGGGACATACGTAGTCAATTTATCTTCTTATATATACCAAAGCCAAATTTATGAACAAAGCACTAAACGGAATAGGCTCGATTTCCGCCGTTCTCTCTTGACTGGTCTACCCTCCCATCGAAGAGACGGCTGGACGCGTGAGCGGCAAACCATGTCTGTGACGTAAATTTATAATTAAAACTCTTGCGGCGCTTCTGGTGGCCAGAAATGTCATCTGATGACAATCATTGGTAGGCCCACATGACGCCTACGGCTCGTAACATTTGCACATGTGCCATTTTCTCCATCTCTTCTTTTAATTTTGGCCTTCCAACCTAAATATTTTGTTTCACACTGTTGTTACGGAAGGGTATTATATGCTGCATGTGTTCTATAGAAGGGCTGTTTGACTGTGGCGTGGCAAATGACAAGTGAAAGGTCACACATATATTGGTGAGCATCGTGTTAAAACCATGTTTTTGTTTTGCTGGTTCAGTTTGCTTTGGTTCATTGAAAAATTTAATTTTGTCTGGCTCCGCCTGAGACTGGTGTCGCTTTCCTTCAAGAAGACTACCATACACATCAATGTGCAAGAGTGTTTTTTTTTTTTGAGATCGATGTTTGCGTTTATCTGGTTTATTCCTCTCATTGTTGACTTTGTTCGCTTTCTGACATTCTGGCACCACATGATTCAAATATAGATTATCACGCATAAAGTCTGTTGAGTATTTTGTGTGTTGTTTATACCGCTATGGAACAGATCAGGCATTGTTCCATCAGTTAAAGGTATATGGTTAGATGCCCCGCTAACGCGATCGCTCTTCATTTGCTACTGCTCTTCTTTGCTACTGCGAGAAAGATAATTTATGCAGCCTGATCGATTCAGGAAGGCAGATTTGTTATTGGTCGAAATGAACAATGCCAAGTCCACGAGTCCAGCCGTGAGGTTTGGCTCATTTCCCGAACAGTGGCTAGTAATCGAGCCTATAAACGGAAAAGAAACTCTAAAACAGCAACTTCTATTAATGCTACGCTTCACAACCAGGTGGACGGAAAAGGTTGAGAAACCTAAGACATATTTCTAGAAAAGAGAAATAATAGCAGAAAAAAAGTAGCACAATTAGAACTCTCGAACACAAAACAACTGCACAAAACCGATGAAATAATGAAACAAATCGAAAACTTCTATAGAGAACTCTACATTTAAAATGGTGATAGTGAAGATGATTGATGTGAAAATTTTGTTCACAACTTAGAAATGCCTACACTGCAAGACTTAGAAAAAAGAGGAACAAGAAGGCGAAATTACTCAGGAGGAATGTAAAGGCGTTTAAAAACCTTTTTGTAGTGGAAAATCACCTGATGAGGACAGTTTAACCCGGGAGTTCTATAATTGCTTTTTCGAACTACTGAGTGAGGATCTAATCACTTGCCATAATAACGCGGCTTATAGAAAGGAACTCTCCTTAGCTCAATATCCCCGTGCAAATGGACTATTACTCTTATACTAAAAGAGGACCCAAATTTACTACACCTAACAAATCGTCGGTCGATTACTTTACTAAATTTGGACTACAAAATATAGAAGTCGACGACAAAATCCTGTTTCGGCGTATTGAGAATTAGGACACTTAAGAGACATCGTCTCTTACCAAGAAGGTAAGAGACGATACGGGAGAGAAGATGACCAAGGAGACGACCAAGAAGGGAAGCACGGGGATCCAGGATTTTTCTTCAGAGGGAGTGCATCACTAACAAATGGCGACACTGACTGATGAGATAAGCAAATTTTAAACTCGGATACGTAGGCTTCTTTTTAGGAAGGGAAGCGTGCACACCCCTTGCACCCTCCCCATAGATCCGCCCCTGGGAAGAAGTACTCTTAAAGTTTTACTTACCACTTGAAAACGAGGACAATGAAACCAGAGTAAAATTTAGCAGATATCCTCTTTGCTCAATCTCTCCGTCTGAGTGAAATATTAATTTCACTCTGTCTCCAGTCACATGAAGATTTTTGCCGGCGGTCTTGTTACCACAGTACAAACCAAATATTTCATCTCTCCCGTCCATAATTTTCAAAAAGTCTTTGCTACAAAGAAAAGTAAATGATGTTTTGCACCAAGAGCAAATTACACCAAGAAAAAATGATGGGACATCATTTTCTCTTGTTTGCACCAAACCACTGAAACTAAGTAACTTGTGACACTAGCGAGACACTCGTGAGACGTGTCAAAAAATAAGATTCCAATTAATATTAACAAATAGATTCCATGTTGCCGTGCGTCTGTTTAGTAATAGATCACAGACTACGTCAAAATCTGGTAAGAACAAAAAGGGGGCACACGGGGATTACCCGTGTGTCCCTTTTTTGTTCTTACCACATTTTGACGTCTTCTGTGATATATTACTGAATCAGCCGCTCGGCAACATGGAATCTATTTGTTTTATATAATAACGAAAAGCCTTTTTTGTTTCAAAATATTTCAACATAACGCGAAAACTGGCCTTTTGCCCCGCCTTTGCACGAAAAAAAGCCATTTAACGTGATCTATGATCTATACAAAATGAAGCAATTTTATTGGTTGCTATGCGTAGCAAAGAATTGTGATTGGTCGAGGAAAATCACGCCACTGTCAAACCTCAAAGCGTCGCTCTTCGTTGAATGAAAACTTACAGCGAAAGCAGAATTGAACTGTGAAATCTACAAATTTCGAAGAAAATGCTGGAAAAATCAAGTCAGTTTTTGTCATCGGAGCAGCCCTGTGAGCCGAAAGGCTTGGACGTTGCCTTGAAAATTACAGGAGTTGAAAAAATATCTTCGGAAAACTTCTGGTTGCGGTCAACCTAGAGGTCATTTGATTCAAGTTTTGAATGAAAGGAGCCTTCATTGAAGGTGGAGAATTTTGAGAATTTTAGCTTGATATAGTGTCAAAGACACACTTTAGCTGCGACACTATTGACCGTGAGCTGTTGTTAGCTATACTTAGCTCGCTGCTGTGCCCTGAAACGGACAGGAACATTCGCATCGGAAGGCAAAGTTATGTATCTTATTTTACCGAATTTAAGAAGTGATGTTTTGATGTTTCATTCCTGACATCATTCAGTGTGTCAACAGTTGTTTTGACACAGGGGAAAAGTTGAATCACAGAAACATTTTGTTTATTGGGTTTGTTAAATTCGAGATAAAGCAATGGTTCTCGCCTTACCAAGGCCAAGCTTGTGGATGGTTTAGTGTCGCTCGACTGCCGACTGGGACTGCTTGATATTTTTTTCTGGATCATTTTCTAAAAGATATGGTTTTATCCTCTTTCTTTTGGCTTCTCGAACCTGTTCAATGCCTAAGCAAGACCTTTTTTGGACCTTATCGTTTGCCTAGTCACGTACAATACTATCCTAATTCTCAAAACTTTCTGCCATTTTAAAACAGCAGAGGGAAAACTTTGTAGTGATGACGTCAATCGTGTATCTGTTTTCTAATAGATTACAGGCGAGAACCAATCAAAATGCGAGAATAACTTGGGTTTTTATATAAATACAAATATTCCCTCTCAATAGCAATTGTATTGTCGTATTAACAATTGATTCATACTTAAGACTACAGGATTAAATTATGATGCACGCGCGAAGAAGCACAAGAGTTGCTTGATGGACAGCAGCAACTAGCTTCTTGAGTTCGCTCCAAACGAAATGATGTGTTCGAATACGAGATCATTTGTAATGACTAAGTTTTGACCCAGATACAGCTAAAACTAAAAGTAAATGACAACCGACAAACGCAGGGATGCAGTGGCATATTACATCACTTAATCCATGGTTTTACAGGCAATTTACGTACGTGTGGACGTTTTACTCCGGTCACTATAGGGGGATTCATGCTGACGTCATTGTTTACATTTTTGCTCATTTGCATACGGCTTTGCTTACAGAAATAAACATGTTAGATATGAATTGACTCCAGGAAGCTAAAGAGCTAGCGGAACTTAATACATGCTGAAATTCTTAGCTCTTTGTGCGTAATATTGAAGGAGAAATTGTCTTTCAAAAACTGCAAAATTTCTGGGTGGCAAAAGCGCTAATGAGCTCATACATTCTTTGTTAGATTTTGAGTTTTTAAACCCGTGTTGCACAAAAAGTGTTCAATACATCAGGCTCATATTCATTGGCAGAGTTAATCGTACTATGACCTTTCAATATTCAGAACTGATTTATTTGTAGCTCCATCAGAAACTGAATTGCTTATGCTAATGAGGCAAATATTGTAAACAAGGATTCCCCTATACATTTGAAGAAAAATATACGCTACAAGTAAGGAACTTGTCCCCATTGCCATGTCCCGTTTCAGGATGATGGGTAGACAAACTGGGCCCCCTAAGGCCATTTAAATAGAGGTAGAATCATCCTAGCAGGTAAACTGAAAGCATACCGTGCTCGGATGATCCTAGTCCTAAGATGATCTTAACACTAAGATCGTCCTCTTTCCATGTAAACTCGTCCAAGCCACGCCAGTGAAATTTGAAAACGCCACTTTATCTCTACGCTTTGGCCTACTTTCAACACTTATCCGTTACGAAACCGGAAGCTTTTCGGAAACGCTGTTCAAACCAGAAGAATTTAAATTAAAACGCTGGCTTCGGGTTTGGACGCGTGTGGACGGAGACGATTCTAAAAACGGGCTTTTGGAAAAAAAATAACGTTACGTTATCACGTGATTTCCCTCGCCGAGTTTTCCTCAAACATAAATCCAAATTGACCACTGATTTTTGCGTGGTTAATCTCTCAGACGTATAGTGTGGACGGAAAAAATCTATGAAATTTTGGAGTGAAACCTCCGTTTTCAAGTTTCGCCGACGTATTGGGGTTTTTACACGACCTCACTGAAATTCCAACTACAAAACTATGCAGTAATCCTCCTACAATTTCACTTTCATGATGTATAAGAGCAGCGGAAATTAATATTCATACAAATTGTCGTTCCGAATGGGTTCATGATTTTGTGATAGACCAAGGTTGAATTTTTATGCTTTCGCTTAAGGTGGCATTTACATGACGGCCGAAAGAGCTGTCTGTAGGTTAAAAAAGTATTTCGGAGATTTTGGCTATCTGAACAGTTCATTTATTAGCAAAAAGTATTATTTTAATGTTTTTAAGATCCTCTCGAGGAACTCGAAAACATTAAAATAATACTTTTTTCTAATAAATTAAAGCGTCTTCATACAAATCTCTATAAATTTGGGCAAAAACTTTCTCGGGATACCTTGCATAAGAAAAATTGTTGAACAGCTTTGATTGTTTTTTTTTGATATGGCATGACACTGAAAATCAGCAATAGTGTGGACGGAAAAGATTTGATGCATTTTCGGAGTGAAAACATCGTTTCCAAATTCCCCGTAGCGTGTCCGAGGCCTCAGAATGTCTGTATAACAGTTTTCAAAAGGCCCATTAAACTTGTGCCTTGTAGTTATCACTGAAGGATATTGCAAAAGATGGGAGAAGGCTGCATAGGCGTAGACAGTTGAACGAGACCTCATCAAGCATCTTAAAGGACATGGGTCGCCTCTTGGTAAGACTCCCCACGAAGTTTAAACTATTTTCGTATAGGAACAATGCTGATTTTAAGACCAAAAAAAAATTTTAGTAGGGGTTTCCAGTCCTTAAATTGCTTAAGATATTTTCATGGTGGTCACATGTCTAATGACGTCGTAATCTTGGCTATAGTAAAACCTCAAATGGGGTGGGGATGGTTAACTTCCACTTGAGCGAAGTATAAGATACCAGTTATTTTATTTCCCTTCCTTGGCCTAAATGGTGATTTTTTTTATTCTGTTGCCAAGATATTAAGAGACAAAATATGTCACGTGACCTGTTTTGCTATTTATCTCTAAAACGATAAATCACTGACAGTCATTCCGGCCAGAACCATATAAGCGACCACAAGACAACTGCCATAGCATTTCAACTTATAAACAGTTATTGGACGAGGTAAGGGTTATCAGTCTCAGCCACCGGCTTTGGCTCTTAGCCCTTTCCAAGGCCTGGATTATTTTAGATATCCCGAAAACCGAATCTACTAATTGTTTTGTAATAAATTAAACGAAAAAATTGGAAGTCATGTTTTTGCTTCTTCACTGACGGGAAGCTACACAAAGCTCGCGAACTTGACATGATTACCTGTGACCTTAAGTGTCCTTGATTATTGTATAACCTGCAGTTATGATGTCACAGTCGCTGATTTTGAAACTTCACTGTGCGCTTTCGGTCAATCAGAAGAGAGTTAGACAGGATTCAATGTATAATAATATTGGTTAAATGGAGACCCGCAACCCTATTCTCAGTTTCTACTTAATCCAATGAAACATCTCTAACAGGTCACGTGACACATGTTATCAACACTTAAAGCCAAGACTGAGTTAACGTCGTTATGTTTTATCAGTTGTGGCGAGGTTTGAAGGCGTTTTTGTAAATCGATGAAAAGTTATAACTGTTTTCAGATTTTATGCAAATTTGGCTGTGAGCCCTGCCTTAACATGCTTGAGTTTCGTTCCCCAGAAAATCCATTTGAGCATCTCGATGAAATTTGAATCTACTAACTGTCACACCGGCGAATGACTGATTGCTTTTGTGCCTTGGCTGAAATGCTACTGTTTAAACTATTTTTTTTTTATCCGTATGGACTTTGCCAACCCAATATAATGTACATGTAGATGTAAACACTTTAGTTCGATACATTGATAATAGGCCCTTTGCACGATTCGGTCTCGTGGTGTGGAATAAATTATGTGGGGAAGCAAATAACACAGTGCGACTTCAAAAACAAAAAAACTCTTACCAGTCCAGCCCGACTTTCTTTGAAAATTCGTTCCGGCTACAGGTTCAATTTCATGTAAATAAAAGTTTTTTTTTCATAACAATGGTTTCGCTTTTGGACTCGTTTTATAACAGAGGCAAAAGGAACTCGGAAATGACCTATTGAGTACAACTAACGGGAAGGATAGCATTGCTTCTGGGGACAGACAGTAGTTGAGACCGTGTCCAGCGTTTCAAATCCTTATTTAGTGGTTAACTCCATGCAAGGTACAGCACTTCGCCAATCGATTCTGTTTCCATTCCTCAAACAACTTACACGACCATTTAGTCATATAAGCTGTTTTTTCGGCACTGTATTATCTATACTTTTTTTCTCATCCTCCACGCTTATCGGTCGCCGATATCTGCTGGAACAACTTTGTTGCGGTATACATCCTGGCTGTACGCTACTTGAGAATGAACTTATCTGAACAGCGTAATGAAATTTCGCCATAAAATAATGCTTAAAAATATCATTCATATTGAAATTATTCCTTATTATTATTATTATTATTATTATTATTATTTGTTAATAACGATTTAGATGTAGAACTTAACAAAAAGAGAAGAGATACTAAGTTAATTACACGACGTTTCGAGGACATCTTGTCCTCTTTATCAAGTGAAAAGAACAAGAGAAAATTCAGTGTTGAAATTTAGAGGAGCGAATATACAATATGTTCATTCACATGAACAGTTTCGCCCTTAGGGAGTCACTGAATGTTTAAAGGTGGGTTTTCTTTTTGTATGAACAATATTTCATACAAAAGGAATTCAAATTTGCTCTTGCATTTTCTTAGGACTATGATGTTCTTAGTCAGATCCCTTGGGATAGTTCCATGTTTTGATATGTGATGTTTACAAATGGAAGATTGCTTGTGTTTATGTTCTTCAACTCGCTCATGGAGGTGTCTCATTGTATAACCAATGTAATAACCTGTATCACACAGGTCACATGAAAACTTGTAAACAACACGCTGTTGATTAACGATGGACGGTTTCTTTTCACGGATCTTTAGTAGGTCGTTGATTTTCTGGCTCACAAAAAACGGGTTGGATCGTAACGGTCGTCTTGCGGGAAAGGTCTTTAAGCCGATTTCGGACGATATTAGTGGAGCGTTGGTCTTTGAATGGTAGGACAACCCTCACCAAGTTTCTATCATTGGTCGTTTGCGATGTTGTTGCGCAGTAATGCTTGAGTCGGTAAAACGTCGGATTGTTGCCTTAACCATATGCTGAGGGTATTTCAACTTACAAAACATAATTTCCAGTCGTTCACACTCATCGGTGAAGTGTTGCCATGACGACGAGATACGCCAAGCACGTAGTAACATGGTGGTTATTAGACTGCTGTTGTATCTCGCGTCAACATGACTCTCGTAATGGAGAAGAAGACCAGTACTGGTGGGCTTAACATACACCGGATAAGAAAAGATCAAATGATCCAGAAGTATAACACCATCACATGTCGCTACGCTACATTAGACACACGAGGGTCGTACATGGGGAGCCTCTAGCACGGTTCACGGACAGATAAAATAGAAGATCAAGGATCATGCATATAACAATTTCGTTCTCCCGAAAAACAAAATAAGCAAGTAAGACACCCTTTTCAGTAATCCGTTCTTACACTAGAAACAGTGTTAGAAGAAAGCAAAATCGCGAATAACTAAGCACATACCTAAGTCACTCTGCATTAGATGACTCTAACCACTCGGAGGACGTGTGCCTCAAAACCACGTAGAATAGATTGGTAAAATCACAAATATCGATTAATAATTCAGATTCCTCACGGGTCACGCAAAACTTCCAGACAACGAGTCACGAAAAAAACAAATCCTCAAAATAAAATCAGCTAATCGCACATCACGAGAGCTCCCCAGCTGTACGATCCTCACTCACTGATACACTCAATAACAACAGCTATATCACTAACCGACAAGATGGACTTTCTTCCACATCAAAATCCTGAAAGTAAATGTTAATCAACCAGCCTTCAGGAATAGGATACGCAGATGAGTTCATGTCTGCATTCCTTGGGTAGCTGTAAGGATATCCTTCACTGGTCAGAAAGCCGATGTCTGGGCCAAACGCTGTTAATACCAAAGTATGTTTTCTGTTATATTTCTTCTACGTTATAAGGAGAATATTTTAAACAACACTTTAGAGGAATGGACATCCAATAACGAGGGCCTATACAATTAAAATCTATCCTTGCTTAAATCCAACTTGGCATGGTTTGAAAAATGAGAAGTAATGTTGCTTTATTGGGTTATTTTATAACAAAGTTGAGTATTGCAAGTGAAGTAAGATCACCGCAGTAAATTTTCCAATTCAAGAAATTGGAAAGAAGAAGCCTGAAAAAAAAAAAATAATAAAACTAAGAGTCAGGGCTTCAACGGGATTCGAACCTATGACCTCCGCGATTTTCAGGCTTCTTTCCAATTGCTTAAATTGGAAAATTTACTGCGATGATCATATTTCACCTGCATCTATAACCGCCGTTCAAATATGAATTATTTCGTATACCCTTTACATCAAAGTTTGAGTATTGTATGAGATAAAACTGATTTCATGGACGTCTTTAAAGTTTGGACATCGAGCTTTACATTTAGCATTAGAATACTTTTTCAGTTCCTATGTAGGCTCATCTCAACACGTTAGCGGCTTGGAGAATTCAAAATACTAAGCCACTCAAATCCGAGACGGAAGTCAAGGGTTTGCAAAACTTGAAAATCCTTTTAACTCCCCAAGTGCTTAGATGAAGCTAGGTAAGCACAGAAAAAGGACTCTATGGCGTTTATAAAACGGTTCTTAAAAATACGCGGGAATCTAAAACGTCGCAACTGTGTTCAAATACGTTCATCTAAACACACCCATCAACGGGACAGCGAGTACTATCTCAGTTATTTTTTTAAAATCACTTTGCCATTCGTTGAAACCTGACACGAGCATTGTCCAGATGGGGAGGAGAGTAAATTGGATTCCGATTTTTATAGAAAGATAACAGTTTCTAAAACGTTTTGACCAGGGTTGAAGGCATTCAAGATCTGTCCTTAAGTGCTATCACTACATGTACATGAGATGTCAGTTAAATCAATAGATGATAATTATGGCCAGCGAAAAGTCAGAAACAACTCATTGATAGACAATATGGAGAGCATGGAACTTCACTTTAAGTTATAGTTTCCAACCCGTCGATCTTGGTATTAAAGGTGTTTAGCACTTTTGGACCCATAGGGCCATTACAGGGCGTTTCCTCGAAGTTTACCTGGGACTGACTCTGTAGCGTTGTACTATATTTAGCAAGAAAAGAGAGATTAGGCCAGAAGAGAACTTCTTACTTTTGAAGTTTACTTGGAGTTCGTTCACATCAGTTCCATACTGGTTGATGGCCTGACAGGTGTATTTTCCATCCTTGTACAAACGGATGGTTGCAGTGTTTGTTGTATTCACCAGTACTGTAGAGTTTCGTATCAGTGCTGTGTATATGGGAGGAGTTCCTTTGGCTGAACATGATAATATGCCTCCTTGTATTGCTAACAGAGCAGCTGGGAATGCTACCATTGGTGGAACTAATCGGTTAGAAATAAAAATATTTTACCCTTTGATGTTCATTGACTGATACGTATACCTGCCTATATTAAGGATGTTCGCGCCCAAAAAACTTCCCTCGCACAGATTTTTTTAAGACTTTGACAAAAGGTAGAAAATTATAAGATTAGATCAAAAACGTAAACAAAATCGGGGGTCACTGAACTCGTTTTGAAGATAAGGTGTAGCACAGACCATAGCATTTCGATTCTGGTCGGATTCATTACTATCGGCATATATAATAAAGACATTTAGAAAACAGTCCTAAGGAAGCACGCGCGCTGATTGGTCAAAAAGCCTGTTTGTATAACTCGATGTAGACACAGAACTAAGCGCGCGCTGTTGACGTAGTGATGGCGCGAGCAAAGAGAATTTACATTTTGCTAATCAAAGTTTACAAGTTGTTTTCCTTTTTCTCGTCGTGGTGTTTTCTAAAAGAAATAGAAAACATGTACTCCGCGTTTGTATCGAGTTATACAAACACTCGTGAAAGTTTGGGAGAACTCGAAAAAGCTGTGGAAACACTCGCCTGCGGCTCGTGTTCCCACAGCATTTCTCGTTCTCCCAAACTTCCACTCGTGTTTGTATAACTCGATACAAACACGGTACATGTTTTCTATTTCTTAAATATAAGCCTATTTGATAGATCTTTGCTACATATGTCATTAAATTAGCTAAAATTAGCTAGCCCTAAAACCCACAACTTCTAAGTCACGCACACCTGTATCTTTGTACCAATTCGACCCTATTTGAACAGTATATGAGAAATAATTAAAACTTGCCACGCACAGATTGTTTTTGTTTTTAATATAATGGTAAGAATCAGAAAGGGGCGTGATCTGCAGAAAAAAGTGGGGGGCACCGAGTGTCCAACAGAAATATTCGCACACCAAGTGAACGCAAAGGTCATGAGCTCTATTTTTTGTTGAGTTTTTGACTCGGTGCGCGCGCTTGAAAATAACGTGGCACGCTCGTGACCAATGAATGGCGTGCGCACTAGAAATGTGCAGTAGCAATGGGCGCGAACATCCTTAATTTTAAATCCATCACATGTTGCTGTAATAGAGTCACAGATTACGTCGATATTTTAAACGGGATCCTAAAACGGATGCATTTTGCTACCTCTTACGAGGCTGTTCAATAACGGGAGTTTCAATAATTTAGGGAATCATCGCAGAGGGTAAAAAGACAACAATTACAGGAAAAGTGCAGCTACCTTCTCTTATCGATGCTTGTATCTGGGCTTCGTTCAGTGCGACATCATAAACCTTCACTTCTGCGATTTTCCCTTTGAAATTCTCATCTCTGCCACTTCTACCCCCCATTCGAACTTTCTGGGTATTGGTTGCAATCTGATAACCTCTGCCAATGTCATGCGAGGCTCTCAAATGTCCGTTGATATACAGCGAGTTACTTCCGCTACTGTGATCGTAACTTGCTGCAACATGAACCCACTTTCCTACTGGAAGAACCTCAGGAGTTCTTAAATCAGTAAGCTGTTTAAAAGAGTTGCGCTCAACGATTCGAATAAATAATTTTCCTCCCACAATCCCCATGTGGACTCCCGAATTATAACCTTCGTAGCTGAATAATGGTCCACCTCGGCCTCCGGGTTGAACCCAGCACATGAGCGAGATGGAGAACCGAGTGTCCAGACCTTCTTTATTCGGAAACTCTATGTAGCTGCTACTAGTGCCATAAAACATATACGCTCCGCCTGGGTCGTTATAGGGTCCGTTTGTAATCGCAACATCACTCAGATTTCCATGTGGCTGCCTATTCTCTTTTTCCTCTGCTTTATAGCTAACATTCAATGGGTAGAAGGCGACAGGTTCTGGCGCAGCTAAGAATAATAAATCCATTATTTACATCGTCACAAAAAAAAAAAAAATGAAAATACGATAGCAGTAGAAGCATTCTATAAAAATAGGAATTTCCGAGTAGGTTCTCTGTCACTGTCAACTTAACCTGGCTTTTTGAGTTGGCCATTTGGTGTCGA
>JAEMPF020027634.1:0-11333 GCA_022496165.2 Catalaphyllia jardinei
GAGCGTCTTAAGCAGTGAAACAACCCCAACAAATGGGTTCGATGGCAAGACTTTTCAGCTTTCTCGTTCGTGCAACAAGCACAGCAATCCGGTAGATAACAGAGATAAGAGGTTTCCTGTGCCCGTTTGGCAACTATGCAAACGTGTGTCGCCTGTTTAAAATTGAACAGAGTATTGAACAACTCGTCACTCATTTTTTTAATCTTTTCATCATCTAGGTTATCCAAAACGGAAGAAAGCAAACTTAGTAACTGTTTCCAGTACACGATTGAACCCTTTCGACACGACGATGAGCACGTCATGCTTACAGTGTGGGCTCAATAACTGACAGCAGAATGAGTGTAAAGAAATGCACGAGATGTAACGGGCTCAAGTTGCGCTCAGCGAACAAAGCAAGGAATATGTGTTTTAAATAGAACCGTCCAAGACTGCGGACGGCGGTTAAATCAAAGCCATTTTCGCCATGGTGTTATAGAGACTAACTTATAATTATACATGTACTTATATTCTAATTCGCTACCCCGCTCAAACCAATATAAAACATTTATCATGTAACAAGCAACCTCAATTGGGGTGTGTCAACACGAGCCGTGTGCGACCCTCTTTATTATGCCTTCATCAACAGAATGGATGGAAATAATACAAAAAACAGAATGAAAACTCGGAAATGCACAAAATTACAGCAAGAAAAACAACCCAACAAAATGATCTAAACTATGCTCGTATAACAATCATTCAGCACGTAGCAACATGCAAAAAACTACGTGTAAAAGAAACCCCTGATCACTGGGTATTTAATTTTGAGGGCGTAGGGACGGTCGTAAGACGCGAATGAATATAAATGAGAACAACTCAAATATATATAGCCTACCGCTAATGAAGCAACAGAACAGCATACCATGTAACACCCCAAAGAAAAGGTTACGTAACCCATGATAAATACATTTATATTCTAATTCGCTACCCCGCTCAAACGAATATAAAACATTTATCATGTAACAAACAACCTCAATTGGGGTGTGTCAACACGAGCCGTGTGCGAACTAAAAGAACGGGAAATACAGAAATAAAAATTAATTAAATACCCAGTGATAACGAAACCGACAACAATGAATGAACACTATCCTTAATGTAACCGTCTTTTGCCTTGTCTGATTTCCAACGGCCGTGTCTTTTAAACAATCTGTCAGGCACTCGAGCATTAGCAGCAGCGGAGGCACCTCCGGCCCTAAGGCTATGGAGACCGTAGTCTTGCTTGGGAAGACCGATGGAATCGAAAGCGCTAAGCACTATCTCCCGCGCTCTAGTATAAGACAAAGGAACAGACCCGCGCAATTTATAGGTTCCGGTACTGCGAAGAAAAACAACAGGGCGAAAAATGAACTCTTCGCTGTCTGTTGAAAAAGAAGCGGCCACAAAATATTGTTGAACTAATAAATAAGGACATGTATGCTTGAAGGTTTTAGCGATAACAACCCAAGCCCCATCCCTGTAAGCGTCAGTCTTACTTCGATGAACAAAGACTCTCATAAAAGAATCTTCAAACTGAAAGTCACACCTGCGCAACTGAACCAACTAGTTAAAGCGAAAAAACCCTGCATAACTGCGGGGAGATCTTGAACCAGTTCCCGGAGTCGCCCGTCTTCAACCTGTTGAGAATTAGGCTGCAAGGCATCTTTGGGAACTTCTACGAGGATAAGAAGAAAAATATATGGCAAAAATTCCTCAATACACGCAATGGGAGTCAATACAGCAATAAAGAAAAAAAAATGGACGCTTGGTAAGGCCTCTGACCAGATGGAAAACTATTTAAGGCCGAATGGACCAACTGAAAAACCACGGTAAACAAGCCACTCGGCGAGCTAATTTCATGCGAAACGAGGACAAATGAAACCGACACACGGGCCAGCAGAAAGCCACTCGGCTTGAGAAAACTAAGGCCCCTTAGCGCCAATTCTGACTGCCAACACCGCGCTGTTAAACTTGTCTGAACCAATGAGTGAATCTTTGTAACACCCGAGGGCAAAAATCCCTGAGGGGTCAGGAAAATGAATGTACTCAAGGACGTACGGTTGAAATTGAATTGCATTTGCGAACAAGAAAGGCCAAAACACGTTAGACGGCCAGTAAGGGACGACTAAAGTACCAACCGCACCGCATACAAGGAGATGCTGAACCACCCTGGTAATGCAGTGGACGGGAGGGACTAGCCAATTATTCTCTCCATACCAGGAGATTGAAAATGCGTCAACAGCTTCAGTGCCGGGTACGCGAAACCTAGAATTGAATCTGGGAAGATGGGCGTTGGCCGCATTCGCGAACCTGTCGACTGTATGCGGGCCCCAAAGGCGGTCCAAGTGTGTAAAGAACTCGGGGGTTGTATACCAATCATCGAAGTCTACAATGTGGCTAATCGCATCAGCGCAAGCATTAAGTTCCCTGGGAACCCACTGGGGAATAAGTGTGATATTGTAAGTTCGACAAAAATAGAAAATATCAAGCGCAATAGAGTGCAATTCTGCACTAGGACTCCCTATCTCCACAACGCGAACGGCCCCTTGGCTGTCAGAATGCCACTTTACACACTTACCCCGAACCGAGTCTTTGAACGCACTTAAGGCAAATTGTATAGCCCCAAGTTCTCTCCGGGTAGAGCTCTTAACTGCTTCGCAAGCAGTCCACATACAATGGGACACCTCATTAGTGCCCACAACAAAAGCCCCGCAGGCGACGTTGCTATCGTCCGAATAGCTAAACAAAAGGGGAGCATTATAAGGCAAAATAGCTCTCGTATTAAGACTAACGATATTGTTTTTCCAGAAAAATATTTCAGAGAGGCAATCATTATGAAGCCCGATATTAAAACGGGAATCCCAACTACGGCGGGATTCTATGACCTTGTAAAGGAAACGGGTTTTGAGGCGAGTCAGGTTGCCCAAAACTGGCGACATGGACATAACATGACCTGCGATAACAGCGCAATCCCGAGCCGTAACATAAGGTGCGGATAGAAGAAATTTGTCAATCCGAGCGACAAATTTGCAAATACGAATATCGGTAATAGAAATGGTACCGATAACTAAGTCCCAGTTTAAACCCAACCAAACAAGCATCTGAGTGGGGTTCCATAGTGATTTGGCGGAATTGGCAACAAACCCCGCACTGCTTAAGGATGATTGCACAAACAATGAATTTTCCTTGGCCATAGGCAGTGAGTCCCCTTTTCCGCACCCATCGTCGAGAAACGCAACAATTTTAATCCCGTTGGACCTCCAAAACTTAACGAGTGGTCTGAGACACTTGGTAAAGACATATGGGGCTGAGCTTAGACCGAACGGAAGTGATGCAAAACAAAAATACCGAACGGTACCAGAAAAAAACCAGGAGAAACCTAGAAAAGTTTGGTGATCCGGAAAAATATCAATACGGTGATATCCAGACTTGAGATCGAAACTGAAAAGGTAGTCGCCCTTATTAGCATATGACAATAAAACTCTCCAATCTTCACACCTAAACTTCTGTTTCGAAACGAAATGATTGACATGGCGTAAGTCCAGAATAAGCCTCTTCTTGCCTGAAGACTGTATCGAGACAGAGACCGGATTAACGACGTGTAGAATAAAGGGTAACTCAACGACGGCGTGAGTGTGGACTAATTCAGCGATAGCCGACTCCACGAAAGACGCATTATTGAGAGCTGATTGATTGTTAGAAAAACGCGCCTGACAAGGTGTACTAATAAATGGAATCCGATAACCGAATTTAATAGTACCGATAAACAAAACTATTGGCACCAATAGTGTGCCAATAACTTAAACAGGACCTAAGTCTACCCTTGAGTAATGGCAATGCGGAATTCTGTTCAAATTCAAATAGATTGCGATCGTAATCGAAATCAACTAAAGAAATAGAGTCCCTTTCCCTGAAATACTCCAAATAGGAAGGATACATATCTAATAAATTGACTAAAGCTAATATCTAACCTTGGAGAACAAGTTTTTAATCCTGTGGTCCTATTTACCTCCAATGCCCGAAAAACCAGAAGAACTAGGAAAGGACTGGCCCGAGCTCGAAGATCTGGTTTGAGGATTAACTTGACACTGAGATCTCCAATGACCTTGCTGGCCGCAGGCGAAACAAATATCACTTGGTCTTGGTTTTCTGAAAGCGCCAAAAGTACGAGAAATAGGTCTGGAGGATGATGAATGTTGGTCAGCAAACGCGGTGGTTGTGGTCGAAGATTGGGGTTGTGAATAACCTTGCTTTGATGGCTTCGCTTTCTGTTGGCGTTGGTTGCGTTACGAAGGGCCCTCTGCTCGGCACGGCGGAAACGCTTTTCGTCCTCGGACCCGCTAGCCAGCTCGTCTGATAAATACTCGTTCACCAAATCCCAACCGGCGGCGGACTTGTCTGCCCGAGAGCAACTGACGCCGACTTCACCTTTTCTGCAAGGTCGGAGTTGAATTGAAACTGTTTCTTATTACCTTCGAATCTAAACGTGATCTTGGATTCTTCTTTAAGCTTTTTGGCCACAGAATCGGTATTACTGCACGACTCGTCTTGAATATCGCGCTTCAAGGCGCCCAACTTCTTGTGGAAATAATCCTTAAATAGAGAGAACGCGGACGCTATATCACTGGATTCTGAAGACTGGAATTGTACTGAAGCTTCGAGAGATTGAGACAAAGGTTGTGTAGGAAGCGAAGACAGCAAAACGTCGCTTCTGGGAATTTCTGTGTTCGCTGGAGTAACGTCTTCAACATCGGACATAATTTTGAGGGCGTAGGGACGGTCGTAAGACGCGAATGAATATAAATGGGAACAACTCAAATATATATAGCCTACCGCTAATGAAGCAACAGAACAGCATACCATGTAACACCCCAAAGAAAAGGTTACGTAACCCATGATAAATACATTTATTATACTATTAAAGTGAGTGCTCCTAAGAAGTAAATGATCTAATAAGCAAGGGGAGAGCTGCTGCCTGTTAGGGAGAATTGAAGAAAGGGATTAATCACAGTCATTTAAAGAGCCCATCAGCCACAACATTGATTTGCTGTGAGAGTATAATTGGCTATGATATGTTATTTGAAGCATGTTAAAATGAAGGAAATCACCGTGAAACTACTAAAACTAATAATTAATTAAACAAACTATCCGGAACACAACTTACAGTAAAACATGATTGAGATTTTGCTTCACCATGCAAATTGCATATGTATAATACTAACAATAATTTAGATGGTATCAAAAATATTATTGTGGAGGCTGACTAGGGTCCTTTGATGGTGGACATGCCAAGTTTGTTGATGGTCCTTGTACTCCTGTTTTCCTCTCTCCAAAATAGTCCAATTCGACCAGAAAAGAAGCTGCTAAGGCTCATGTGGCTTAGCTTCCTCTCTTAAGATATTGTTATTTGTTTGTTTATTTATTTAATTGGCCCCAAAATCGTTTTTTCACAAAGCCTATACAATCCTATCAGTGAGCAGTGAGCTTTTATCAGATTTGTACATCTTTTTTTCCTTTGTTGAAATTGTTACAAGGAGTGCAGTACATATATTTGCCAACTCTCTGTCTCCTGCAGTATGTATCACCATTTCTCTCAGATAAAAGTGGCTAATGAGCTCTTCTGTATTATAAGGCTAAAATCAAGCCATAACATTTCCTAAAATCCAGAAAAAAAGATTATTTGTAAAACAATTATAAATAGTATTTTAAGGCCATGTAATGATTGTTGTGGTTTCTGACAGCATTTTTTTCGCCCCATATTTTTTCCTTCATAAGATCTAGCACAACAATAGATATTTAGGGAATGGGACAATTTATGTATGTACAACATTATTAATGTACATTTTTCTGTTTTAGTGTAAACACGACCCAACAAGCACACCTATTGCTTTAAACTAAATCATGTGTAAATGAATGGTTGTTGTTGTTAGTGAGGGTGGGGATAGATGTAGGATGGGGCAACGAAAAATTTTCTCTTCTCCAGATTTCAGATCTCCTAAGTCAAGGTTGGCGATTCTATTGACTATGGGAATGGTGCTCATTTGTCAATCAAATACAGTCAAAGCTCTTGTAAGCAACCACTTTGGGAATTTGAAAAAGTAGTTCGTAACTAGAGCTCATGGTGGCTTACAAGAGTACGCTTTCGTAAAAGACCCCATGGTAACACAATAGAGGGTGGTCGCTTACGAGAGCTTCAGAGGCTGGTTAATTATTCATATAGACAAAACAAAAGAAATAATTGTTTAATGAGTGTTTTTATATCTGATATGGACACGGCTAAACTTAACGTTAATTTTGTTAGTCATAGTCGTGTAAGTTTTTTCTTAGTAAAAAAGCCTCAACCTTAGTATTTTTTTCTTGATATTACTAAACTAAGGGCTGAACTTTGCAAGTGTACTAAGACTTTATGATATAAAATAAGAGCATGGAAAATATGCAGTCTTAAAAACAGGCCATTTCCGGTTGCTTTAAATATGCTTCATGCTTCAGATAGGACCATTGGTTGTGATAACAGCCACTGGCGAACAAAAAGTTCCTGTGAGCTAATGTTTTCACCCATAAGTATCTTAGGATAGGGCATTACAAATATGGTTTTGGTTTTGTCTGAAATTAATTGTACGTTTCTAAAAGGGAGATTGAAAAGTGGCCAAAATTGCACTGAAAATCAGCCTCTGGGGACCCTTGAGGGGCTGATATCCAGAACTCGGCTAAGAAAAGGTCGTTAAACTTAAAACTTTGGCCTATTACATCAGTCTACATGACGACTTTGTGTACCAATTTTAAACGAAATCGGCCTAACTTTATTCCCACGTCTGTCCCGGTCTCTCAGGCAGAAGCTCTTAAGAAGAAAGTTGAAATAATGATGTGCAGCGGAGTATTTTTGACAAACTTCGAGGTGTTTGAAAATGTGGTCAAACACTGTCTTGAGTGTTTGATATATCTTCTCAATCAAAACTAAAACTAAGGAGAAAACAGAGAAATAAAATCGTAAAAATCTATGCTAATTAAGATCAGATATCCAAACACCGTCACAGTCATGATTTCCTTTGTTTAAACTTGATGAATTATTATTAAGGTCATTTCCCCGTATTGCATTGCGCATCCCTACTGCGCATAATTGTTCTTCGTGATTAGGGCGCACACACTAGAAAATGGCGGCTTTTTCTTTACTTTTGGACCTCGCCGAAGAGGTAAATCGTCATTTTCTCGAAAAACTACTACAGTGACCTATATTTTTTTCTCTGTAGTTTTGAATTGAGTAGTAAATTTCTCTATGTAAAATAAATATGGGCCAATTCTCAGTGTTGAGCAAAACACAATCGTTGGAAATGTGAATTTACGGCTGGAATTAAGCATACTGTATTGTTATGGTGCTATTATAAGGATTTATATGGTTTAAACAAGATGGTGTTGCTCCTTAACAAACATGAGGACCTATAGTTTTTATTTCCAATTTGAGTTCCTATAATATAAACAATCAATTGGCAAAGTTTGAGAAGAATCTCAGTGTAGGTTCTATTTCAGTAGAATGACTTTACTAAGTTTGAGAAGCATGTTTGCTTTTCTACCTGGCTTCTTTAAACATTTATTAATAGCACACAGGGAACAGAACTTGTTAATGCCAATGGTGTAATGACAGACACACATCTTCAACCTTAAAAATTGAGATGGTGTTTAACAGTATAAGTTAATGTTCAGTCTTATCTCTTGATTTTGTCATAGGTAATATATACAAAGTAACCACTTGAAGTATTCAAAATGATGATTTGAAATGGCTGCATTGTTGCAAATGAAACTGTAGCCTCTGTTTGCAAATCATGCTTGAATGTAATGCTTTTTAAGACAGATCGTGAATCAAAACAATTAATTGCATGTCAAAGTAGTGATTTTTTCCCTCTATAATATGATGTGGGGTGAACGAAGCTTTGTTTCAAAAGTGAAGGTTTTGTATGTATACAAGCATTCCCTAATTCTTCCCCTCCTCTATACCACCAGTAATGGCCTTAACATCAATTCATTATCAACCATGGTTACATTAAAGTGCTGCATGTCTGCTTTATAAAAATTTTAATTACTGTGAATATCAAAATTTAAGACTTAAAACCATATATTTATTCAGTGTTATATGTATAGCAACAGAGTATCTCTAGACATGCTATGTAACCTGGCCTGCATAAAAATGTAAGCACAACTGAAGTCTTTGCCATTGAAGTTGACTTTTAGTCAGGAGAGATGTATTTATTTGACATCAAACTTAAAGGTTAGGAGTATCGGGAAAATTTTCTGTGAGAGTTAATTATAAATCAACTGTTTTGAATGTTACATTCTTTTGAATATAATTTACTGGGCAGTAACAATTCTACTAGAGTTGACCATTATATCGAGAGCCTGAATCGACGATACTAATACCATTTGAATTACTGGTATCCATTATTCATTTAGGGTCATTAAGTATCTTTTTTTGTCATTTGTTCTGCTAATAGTAGCAGGTCAAAAGATAGCATATGTTGTAATTAAGATGGTAGAAAGATGTCTCCTACATGTAAGCATGTAACACTGAACGTGGGTGTAAAACCAATGTGAGTGCTGGATTGGGTATGTTAATTCTGCTTCATGACTGGCCTCGTAGGAAACAGCGGGGGTTTTTTACCTTCTCCTAGCCTCAACCCTTCTCCCCTTTGACCTTGAAGGCATTGGGATTGTTGCTCGTGTCTACCAGAAGATTAATTGTTGTTTGGTACACAAAATATACCTCTAAAGGGGTGAAAAAATTCAAGTAATGCCCAGAAAACAGGACCTTGGCACCTTCCCCTGTAAGTCTTGGGGAAACAATTAAAATTCCAAACACTGATTCCAGTGTCACTAGCTTCCAGTTACTAGGATCACAACCTTGTCATGGTCAGGAGCTTGTGTCTCAATGATCCTGAGAGCTAAACCAGCAGGACATTTTGTTTCCAGGTAGGGCCACCCAAGCCAGACAGGTCAAAGGATACTGAGCCCTAACGAAAAAATGATCCACTACTGGCTCCAGGTTGGGAGATTGAAAACAGGGTTAACAACCCAGTCCCATAGAAAGGTGTTGTTATGGAAACAATTTCCTGGGGGGCCTAAGCCATTAAGTGCTTTAATTTAAACATGGATTACCCCACTCATTGGAAGGTCTTATTTGATAATGATAATAATAATTATAATTATATTATTATTATTATTATTAGAACTTTATTTAAAGAGGGAAGCGCAATAACCTATCCCAGTTTTCTGACCTACAGCCCTTTTCATGCTTGACAATAGTCCAGATCAAATTGGAATTTAGAAATGTTGGTTTGTGAGGAGAGGGGAAAACAAGAGTACCCAGAGAAAAACCTCTTGGAGCAGAGTAGAGAATTAACAACAAACTCAACCCACATGTGACGCCGGGTCCGGGAATCAAACCCCGGACACATTGGTGGAAGGAGAGCGCTCTCACCACTGTGCCATCCCTGCTCCCCGTTAGTTATTTCATATTTAGAAAAAAAAAGGCCTTTTCTAAGATTACCATTAAATTAGTAATAAAACTTTTTTAAGTCGCAACAATTTTGAAGTCTTCGTGCAGAATGTCCTTCTATGAAATCTGATACTCAAATCCAATAGAATTATAGAATATAAAATCTGGGAAAACTTCCCGAATATAATTTTTCAGGTATAACCGCTCCAAGGAAATGACTATAACCTTGAAAACTTTCACTGTGTAAAAAAAAAATAATAATAACAAAATAAAGTTAATATTATCTTGCAAAAAAAATATATATATATAATATCGTTTATGTTATTTATTTATCTATTTATTTATTTATTTTATTAGTATAGAGTTATTATTGTAGCTTATCAAGATACAATGGTCTCTTGATCTTATTATTAGCAGAATAGGAATCGTGTTGTATTATTATTGTATCGTAATGCAAGTAGAGGGTACTGTATCCTCTTGTAAGGAAAGTTGTAGTAAAGAAAACAGTATTGTAATGTTATTACAAAATAAATAAATAAATAAATTGTTAGCAAGAAAAAAAATATATCATCACCATAAAGAAATTACAGCAGTTAATAAACAATAAAGCAAAGTGTGAAGAGAAAAAAAAACTATTCAGGTATTCAGCTAAGTAATATTCCTAAAATCAGTTGTCATTCCACTATCTTATAAATGGCTTCATTTCAAGGTAGCTGCTATTTACACACAAGAGTCTTGGAAAAAATTAATCTGTCTGAGTCCTGGAAAATTTCCAGAAATTTGTTTCTAAAAAAGGGTATGAACTGTTAATTGTGAGTGATCCAAAATCTGAATTCTTACATGTATGTGATTGCCACTGGGATGATTTTTGTTTTGTTTCATTTAAAGAAACAAGCAAAGAACAATTTTGTAGTAAATGTCTTTGTCCTCCTTTCAGTCAGCGCTCTATAACCTAATGGCTCCTGGTCGAAACCCAGTACAGAGGCTATGTTCAGGAGTTTTCAAGATACACGTGATATTTGCAATATTTGGAAATTACCATATATATTATTAGCTTTTTCAGGCCAAACATCAACGGAATGTATTATATAGTTACCAGTCTTAAATATGCCCACCCTTCCGAGATTTATTATACTGTTTTCATCTAAATTTAAAAGCCCTTTTAAAAAGGAGACTGAGGGCAAGAATGAAAGTAACTAGTGTTTTCTTTTTGCTTAACGATAATATTAATCTTATTCACATGACTTAACTCCGGAATTTTGTGAAATAATTTGTGTGTATGTGCAGTGTGTATCTATTGATGAACAAATGATGAGTGTTTTCGATTATTTTTTTCGCTAAAACCGTGGTGGTGTTAGGGTTTTGGGGGGTTGTTTAATCTGTTACAAAATAAAGCAACACTTTTCTCTAGGATTGAAAATTTTACCTACTTATGGGGACCCAACTTGTGTAAAATTTCTACCAACTTGTGGGGACCTCTCAAATGACCCCAAGTAGTATATAGGGGGGCAGGCTGTGGGACAAAACAATAGGAAAACTCCTATTAAATCCCTATTGTTAGCAAAAATATGGCCAAATTAATAGAAACCATAACAGAGTAGATTGAGAGTATTATTATTTGCTTATACATTTGATAATCTCCAGTATATAGCCTGATGGGTCGTGGGACACTGTTAATAGAGTTCTCTTATAAACCAAAAAATGATTTTTTAGCGCAATAAAAACAATCTGAATTAAACTCTGCATTTGTTTCGTCATCATAATAGTTAAAACAACCACATGGAAGTCTTGTCCCATCATCATCAGTGTCACTATAACAAGAATGATATTCATTAAA
>JAEMPF020027635.1:1886-4386 GCA_022496165.2 Catalaphyllia jardinei
GGAGGAGGAGGAGGAGGAGGAGGCGGAGGAGGAGGAGGAGGAGGGAAAACAATACAATTGAGGAGGAGGAGGAGGAGGAGGAGGAGGGAAAACAATACAATTGAGGAGAAGGAGGAGGAGGAGGAGGAGGGAAAACAATACAATTGAGGAGGAGGAGGAGGAGGCGGAGGAGGAGGAGGAGGAGGAGGAGGAGGCGGAGGAGGAGGGGGAGGAGGGAAAACAATACAATTGAGGAAGAGGAGGAGGAGGAGGATGAGGAGGAGGAGGAGGAGGAGGGGGCGGAGGAGGAGGAAGAGGAGGAAAACAATACTGAGTATTGTGGTGATTTAAGCCTATATAAATGTGGAGCATCATACACATTTTGTCAGTTTGCGCTAGGCTTTGAATGAGTTGACATGAGTTGGCCCTGTCCTGTTTGTGAAAAGGATTTTTCTAGAAAAGATAATTTGCAAAGACATATGAACAGAAAACACAGTAATTCCAGTTGCTCCAGCGATACCGATGTCACAAGAAAAGTGTCAGCGGTTTCAATTGGTTCATCCATTTACGTGCATGGTTGCAGGGATGACCGGTTCGGGAAAAACTGTCTGGGTACAATTACTGTTACAACAAGCTCAAACCGTGATCGATAAACCACCGGAAAGAATAATCTGGTGTTATTCACAGTGGCAAAAAGCCTACACGCAATTATTGATGATGATACCAACAATTTGTCAAGGGGATCCCGAAATCTCTGGAAAATGATTCCTATTTAGATGTCAACATACGCAACCTGATTGTCATTGACGACCAAATGATTGAAGCTGGAAAAGATAATCGGATCGTGAACATGTTTACAAAAGGATCGCATCACCGAAATCTAAGCGTTATTTACATTGTACAAAATCTGTTCCATCAAGGCAAAGGCAACCGAAGCATCAGCTTAAACAGTCATTACTTGGTCCTTTTCAAGAATCCTCGGGATAAACTGCAAATTTTGACTCTAGCCAAACAAATGTATCCAAGTGAAACTGCTTGGTTTATCAAAGAGTACGAAGAGGCAGTGCGAAGACCATATGGTTATCTTTTCGTAGATCTCAAGCCAACGACTCCAGATAGATGTAGATTGCGAGCAAATGTTTTACCCGGCGAAGAAAGATTCGACAAAGGATTCGAAGAGAATAGAATTTCTCAAGAACTGCTCAAGTACCTCAAACAACAAACTCTGATGGCGCCCCCTCCAATTTCGGAGATGCAACGCATTCAGAATAATATGGATAATCTCCTGTATCGTACAAACCTAGGAGAGGACCAAAAAGCGAAGCAGTACATGCAGTTGCAAAACAAGTTTTTAAACTATAAACACCAGCTCAAACCTTTAATACCTGAAGCAACAATATCCACCCAACCCCAAGAGTCAAACCAAATTTCTACGAATGTACTGACAGGCGAAGTACCAACAGCGTCAAACCCCGTCTAAGAACCACCAGAAATCATACCAGCGACTCCAGTTCAAGCACCAACCCAAGTGACAGCCCCGCAAACCTTGTCCACCATGGCAACCTCTTCCTCTATCTCATCTCCCACTCTCCCTCCTTCAATTTTGACACCCCCTCCCACAGTCGAATCGTTGTCACCAGTTAGAAAGCGTAAACGCCCCCAGTCTGTCAAATTTATAAATTACTTGGACTATGAACCGAAGAGAGCCTCTAGACGATCTCGACGTTTACACAGGACCTCGCCTTACAAGTACTCGCAATACAATGAAGACGATTGATTTCCTGATACTTTACTCATAAACAGTTTTGTTGAGTTGTAATTTTAGTGTGTTCATTTCTGTGTATTATTATTTTGTATTCGCTAATAAAAGTAATATTCAAGAACCGTGTTGTTCAAAAATGGTAATTGTTGCGTGTTGACAATTAATTAGTGCTCCGAACTTCTATTGTTGTCATTTCAATGGTAGAGCTAGCCCCATGGGTTTCTCCGTTGGAGAGTTTGTATGCAAATCTAGGGTTGAAAGTGGAGTTCAGTGCGTGACTAACGGAGCGGAAAACAAGAGCAGTTAGCTCAGATTTTATTTTCTCTCTCGCCAGCGAAGCTGAGAGTGCAGATAACAACATAATAGATATTTTCATGAGCCAAACAGGATTAAAAGAACCCGGCTTCGAAAATCGGAGAACGTTTTCAAAGAAAGCTAGAGAACCTTTGAAATTATTACGCGTTCAAAAATTTGCGCTTGTCAACATCTCCCAGTCGCGGACAGTTAAACAAGCGCTCAAAGCAACTTGAAGATCAACAACGTTGGTGAAAAAAGCCATTTTCACGATAAACTTTTCCGCGAAATCGAACGAAGTTTTCAATTTTCCAGCGAGTTCAAGTTGAATCGGAAGGAATGACGCTTTCGTTAAAAATGGCGCTTTTATTTTAAACAGTTAATAGATGTCTCATGAGCCAATCAGGGTTAAAAGAGCTCGGGCATGCCCAGGCAAGCTTATTGTTTTCATTGTACTAGAGCGAC
>JAEMPF020027635.1:9386-19915 GCA_022496165.2 Catalaphyllia jardinei
TGTTCTGTTATGTAACCTATAGAGTATTTTATCTCAACTCCTTGATTATGTCAATGGGGTAAATCGTTTAACTATCAACACATTTCTTCAACAGTAGTTTTCTTCCAAATTTGCACTCCTTTTAAAAAAAAATAGATAAATAACACAATATATTCATGTTCAGAATAATTTTAGAAGTTAAAACCATTTTATCATGTATATTTTATTTTACTTTGAGCATAGCTCAAACCCTGGCTCTCGTGACTCACTGGCTTGGACATTAGGCAGACCCCACTAGTGCTGGGGTTGACATTTGTCTCAACCAAATATGCTGTCAAGTACAGGACTAGAATAAGAGCAAAATTTTCTTACTGAAAACAAATCAAGTTTATGAACCTGCACTTAAACCAAGAACATCAGAATAGTGGCATTTTGCTTACCACTGACAGCAAACATCTTTGAGCTGAAAAACTAGCTTTTTAACCCATTGACTCCTGTGGCGGCCGTAACCGGCCATGACGAGCCATTGGCCTTTCTTCCACTTCTGACATCATCACGTTTCACCACAATTGGCATCATCTATACTCAACTTCTGCAGAAGGAAAAGATCTTTCCAATGATGCCCGGATCAGAATGATCGGCCTAATGGTGCCTGAGACATGCACTGCACAAAATGCTCAAAAAGTTGAGTGAAAAACTCAGAGCAAAATTTCCTGCCACTACACCTGGCTGCCCCATGGTGAAAATTGCTCACCTCCATAACGCTTTCTTAGAAGTTTTTTAACCGCAAGCAGGCCCAGTAGAAGGTCAATCACTGTAGCAAAAAGAAAAGAAAAGGAGAAAAGGAAAATGGGAAAAAAATTCAAAAAGCATAAAGATGTAGGTCACCTTCTCGTCCAATAACTATCTCAAAATTTTGATTTCTGCGCACACCCGCACATAATAATAGTAATAATAATAATAATAATAATAACGTCTTTATTGCACTATTCACATAGAATTTACGTTACATTTGTAGAAGTAAGTTATAAATCAAAATTAAAATAAAGATAGAAAATTAACGAAATTAAGATGTGCGCAGTGACCAAAGTAGCAGATGCTTCCGAGTTGGCCACTGCCACGTTAAGCTAACTGGCGTAGACAAAAAGCGTGATGAAAATAGATTTTACCCAGAGTAAAGGTGCTAAAGTAAACAAATGTCTAGGTGGATACATGAATCAAATGAACAATAGAAAAAAGAGGCTAAAGTAAACTAAATCAATATATTCTAGGAAACAGATTGCGAATGTGCCAAAATGTCATACAACTTGATGCTATAGGCAAGAAAGGCAAGCTGTCGTGTTGCAATGGCATTTTTCACTAGATTAAAGCTAATTTGACTGAGATCCAGCCTCAAAGCCACCAAAATGTCCAAAAAAGATTTTTGGCAAAAAGCTGCAGGAGTCAACGGATTAATATCTGTCGAAAAGTCCAACTGTAAACCTGCAGATGGCATAGTGTGTGTGTGTGTGTGTGTGTGTGTGTGCAAAACAAGCGCAAGATGCGCAGATGTTTCACTTACAGAGGAGGAGACAGGAAAAAATGTAATGGGCACCGTAAATATTTTCAAAAAAGATCAATAGTTTTTAAAAACGTGTGGCAAGCAAGTTCAGCACGTCATTTGTCTCTTGTTGGGAGCAAAAGGTATTTAGACTGCATTTTGTTGAAGCAGAGGAAGGCTGCAAGGATGCTTGAGGGACAAGGTGCCTAATTCAGTTTATGACCCCTGCCAGAAGCAACTTTCTTTCTTACTTTTTCAATATGGCTTCTACTACTACTAAATAATAATCAACCTTATTAAGTGAGGGTGCTCCAATCAAGTTTGCCATTGATGGTCAATCTAAGTGATTTTGCAGTAGTGACCTGGCTAACTTGAAAGTCATTAATTGCAACAGTTGGGGATTCTGTGAGAGTACTTCATCTCTGCCTATGATCCAAGAAACACAAATGCAGTTTTAGTCATATTTAGAGTGAGTTTGTTTGCTATCAGTCAGTTGTGAACATTTTAATGCTAATTATCTGGAAAAAAATGCATGGCCACCCCAATTTTTCTTGTGGATTCCAATAGCCCTTGCAAAGATCCAGCTTTTATGCTTGGTCCTAACCTGGCTCAAAAACCGCAAAGTTTGTATTTAGTAGGCACTGTCCTTAAGTGGCCAGCCTGCTTTAACTCCACCACTATCATTTCCATGAGGGTGGCCACTTAATAGGGGATTGAACTGTAGTTTGTTAAGTTGATGTGACAAGTGAATTTTGTAAGGACAGTGTGAAACAGGATCACTCTCCCCACCTTTGCTACCAGCTCTCTGATTGTGTGTTCTGCATAGTTTTGTGAGCTAAACCCATACAAAATGCAAGCTTACTGATATACACAGTACACTGATCGCCAAGAGACTAATACTATTATTTTTTTCTAATTTTTTGAACAGAGTGTAATAATCATCATGGTAAAAGCATGGCTTATGGATTCCTCTGATGAGGATCAGAGACTGCCACATCAGCTTGATCCTCCTGAACCAGTATCACTGGAAGATTTGAAGAATTGTGGAGTGTTATACTGGAAGGTAAAGTTATACACATTTTAGTTTCAGGCATGGGAACAATAAATTATATTGAGGTTTGACAAAGAGAGAACCAATTGAACTGATGCATGGGTAAAGACCCTTTAGTGATATGTGCAAGATTCTCCTAAAAACTTGCTTTTTGCTTCCTTGTATAAAGATAGGAGAATTTGACATGAGATAAAAAGTCACTTGGGTTTTTTTTTCCACACACACATTCAATTTATTTAAGTGACAGGGCCCCCTTGCAGAAATGCAGTATACTTTTAGTATACTTTTAAACAATAAGTATACTAATAAGTATATTTTAGGCGAAGTAAAAAAACCCCACACGTTTCTCATCCGGATTTCTATAAAAAAAGAGAGTGGGCAGTATTTTAGCCTGAGTTCGAATAAGGATGCAGACAAACGCCATCTCTCTATTTTGAGTTTTCTTTGTATGAGACAGAGGAGAACTAAGTAAAAGGTAAAAGTGAAGCCTGTTGGTTTTTGGTCATAAAAACGTTGCTTAAAACAAATAAATAAATAAAAAAACAAGAGAGGCGGTGCTAAAAAATGAAGCGGGCGATGACGAGAAACATGTTTGCAAGTGCTAGTTTTTCTTCACCAGATAGATTGCAACCCTTCCTCTCAGTATTCTTTAGTGCCTCAGCTCATGACAAATCCCCACCCAAACCCCTTATCCTGGGGATGGTTAAATACAAATATTTCCCAATCCCCCACCCCCTTGGGGATGCAATTTCTGTCAAATCCCCTACATTGACTCCTGCATTATCACTATGAACGTTCGATGTCAGTTCGATATGAATTGAGCGAACGATCAATGCATCAATGCATACATTATCTTCTGTCAGACGGTTCCATCGATTTGCCAGTGAACTGCAGAGCAACAATTGTTACACATACAGCTGCACTGTAACCTGTTTCTTATGCGTGATATATGCCATATTAAATGCTCCAGTGATTCTCGAGAGAAATGAGAAACGTCTCAAGAGAAATGAGAAACGTCTCAAGGGAAACGAGACCAGTCTCGCAAGAAACGAGATGAGAGGTGGTAACTTACATTTGAGCGGCACTCTACTTACTAGAGAAGTATACTTAAAGTACAACTCTTATGGTCACCTGAAATGTATACTTCAAGTATACTATATGTGAAGTATAATTCAAGTATACTTAATAAATGTAATTATTCTTTAAGTGTACTTTATGCCCACTTGTTTAAATACATGAGCTGACTAAAAATACTGAATATGCCATACTGATGCACAATTACACTTTAACAGCTTTTTTGACCATGAAAATGTATGTATTGTGAAGTTAACAAATTCAATGTGGGTTGTCTGTACTCTTATTGACAACGAGTATGCATCATTATTGTTAGTAGTGGTCTAAATGTTGTGGACTCTGGAAGTGCAATTATATTAACCTTCATTACACTTCAAAAATTCAGACGACTTTTGTTCAGTATCCAAAGGAGGAGCCCACAGATTAAAGACCAGCTGGAACATCTTGTTTCTGTTTAAGATCAGAGTGATTGATTTTATTTGCTAAATTTGAAGGTTTCTCTAATATGGCATATTCATACTTACTTATTGAGTAACATTTTTTGAAGATTAGCTTCAACCTCAAAGTTGAGAGTTTTGCTCTGAAGACAGCTATCTGTTTTCTTTGAGATCCCACAGCTTAATTATGATGGAAATTATACTGACAGTATTGTGAATCGATTCTCACTTAGCTTTTAAACCATGTACTGATGTAATTCTGTTTGTGAATGCATGGGAGTGTACTTCAAGTTTTTGTGCTTTGATAACTACACAACATGTTCAGTTTCACCACAATAGCTGACATAACAGAAACATGATTTCAAGTCAAGACCTATCAGAAGCTTTCAAATCCTTTTTTGCTGAAGCTATAATTGTAACACTGTGACAATAATTAAAAGCTGAAATGGACCAGGAGAAAGACAGAGATCCTAAACTGGCTGCTAAAATTTGCTGAGATCAAGTTTAGTGATTTAAATCATTACTGCATTGATTGTCAAAACACTATATAAACAAGTCTTAAATATTCAGAGGGCCTGAGATTATTCTATTACTTACAATAAATTATTGTTCCTAGAACCAAAAGATCCAGATTCTGTTGCTTTTAAACATCATTTAGCTCAGTAAAATTGACCTGCTGTAAAATAACTTCACTGTGCAAGTGTTTATACGGTAACTGTTCTTCGAAATCACCCGCGCGTTTCAGAGCAATGCATCATGGGTTGTAGCACTCTTTCCCAGGGTCTACCAGCATTCAAATTTCAAGATGGCAGCTCATTCTTGGTGCATAGTTATCCCAAGCTATTTTACTACTGCTCAGCTACAAAATATCTACCTTTTTATAAGAAGGATGAAGTTGGTGCAGTAGTCCTGTTGAAGACATCAAAGTTGTGGCCTGGCTTTATATCCACATTGCTGGTATTTATAGCTATAGATAAGTGATATTGTATCATCAGGTTTTCAAAAGGAATCAGTGATATATTTAGACACTAGACTATGCAAACCCTTGAAATTCCAATTGCATTCCTAGGAATTCTTAAAAAAAACTATCCCCAAAAAGCTGGGAATTCATTTTGCAACGGTCAGAGAAATGATGAACTTCCTCAGCCAGTGCAATTAATATTGTTTTGTATTTGAGATAAACCTAGTAATGAAACTGTTTGTGCAGGTTAAGATTCCATGTGAAGTGGACACTTAATTTACTGACAGCAAACAGGACAGTGCAGAAACAAACCTACAATAAAAATCATTCAAAACTCAGCTACTAACCTATGTAGATGGCATACTGTATGCTGTCAATGCTTTTTTTTTAATTTATATATTATATAATACCTTGCCTGTGTCATACACTTGTAATCATTCAATGCAATTCCTACTTATACTTAGTTATTTCTTCATGTTACAAGCACAAACAAGTATACTGTCTTTAAGTTTATTTTACTTTAACAGCCACTTTCTGGCTATGTTAAGTGTACTTTAAGTATACTTTTACATTATATTTTTAAGTATAAATGAAGTACATTTACAAAATATACTTCATTTGAACTTTTCCTCTTTAAACTGTATAAATGAAGTATACTTCAACTGTACTTTCTTTTTCAGAAGTATAGTGAAAGTACATGTATTCTCCATCATTCCTGCAAGGGCGGGTGCCGGCCTGCAGCAAATGGTAAATTTGTGACTCTCCTGGATGTGCAAGACTTGGCCTGCCAAATAATTGGCACTCTAAATTGTGTTGCAAATGGGTTTCATTGAGTATAAAAAGACAGTCTGTCCATAAAACTAAGAACCAATTTTACTTAACATTTGTAAACTTTAGGTCCCTCTCTCCAATAGCGTGTCATTGTTAACTATTAGGCCCCGGATCTGAACCAACTGCAATGCTATGTGACTAGCAGGTACTGTACAAGGCAAGTCATCGTGAAATGAAATACACCCATGTGGTACTCGTCACCTGTGATGAATGTTGTGTTTTGTAGATAGATGCTGATAATTATGAGAAGGAAGGTATACTGGCAAAGATTCGTGCAGACCGAGGCTACAATTATGATGACTGTATCACATGTACTCCAGAAAAGCTTCCAAACTATGAGCAAAAGGTATTTAAAATACAAACACACAACTCTGTGCTTGGGTAATGTTCAACTATTTCTCTCACTGTCCCTCCTTCCCCTTGATCCTCCTTTGATAGCTTGACTGTATAGGGTGAAATACAAATGTTCAATTGGCTTGAATGTTCTTAGAACAGTGAATAATTAGCCCCCTACCCTCCGGTCTTTCTTTCTCAGACTCTTTATATGTCTGTATTAATTTTTAGACTTTTAGATAGCTTTTTAGATTTTTGCATGTTTTATATTTTATTACTGTATGGCTAGTGTTTGTAGCCGATACAACACGTGCCCTGATTGGCTAAGCGCAGCTTAACGCCAGGGCATTATTCTTCCGTAATGCCCATGGGCCGATTACTGATTATGCAAATTAGGAAAGGAAAAACCACAAAAGTTTACACAAAGCTAGACCATATTTGCTTTATTTACATTGAAAATCGTTGTGATACAAGACGATGAGTGGCGATTAACATTCAGAGAGTTAATTATATTGCGATTTTAAGGAAAAAATGAAGTTACGTCAGCAAATTACAAATTAGTTTACTGGTCAGAAAGAAATTGAAATATTCATACATTAAAGAGCAAAACCACGAAAGGAAAGGAAAACTGCCAGTGAAATAAAAACATTTCAGCGATATTTGTTCTCAATAAACAAAGGAAGCATAGCAGAAGTTTTGGACTTACTGGCTGCTGACCTTGACCACTTATTGGCAAAGTTTTTCATAGATATCGGAAAGCGGATGGCGACGATTATGAACCTGACATCCTGTCAGGTTTGCAGCAAAGTACAGAGGTTCCTTTCCAAGGGCAGGTCTCCTTTCACTGACCTTTAACTATTCAAATGGCAATTGGTGACACCAGAGCAGTAAAGCAGTCAAGGTCAACAAATTCTCTTGCTGTAACACAAGCCAGTTTAAACATCTTCAAGAACCATCAGATTTTAAGGACGTTCGTGCCCATTGCTACTGCGCATCTCTAGTGTGCACGCTATTCATTGGTCATGCGCATGCCACGTCATTTTCAAGCGCACGCACCAAGCCGAAAAACTCAACAAAATATAGAGCTGATGACCATTGCGTTAACTTTGTGTGCGAATATTTTTGTTGAATGCTTGGTGACCCCCACTTTTTTTGTGGGAGATCACTTCCTTTTCTGATTCTTTCCATTATACTAAAAAATAACAAAAATCTGTATGTGGGAAGTTTTAATTATTTCTCATATTCTATTCAAATAGGGTCGAATTGGTACATGAATACAGGTGTGCATAACTTACAAGTTGCAGTTTTTAAGGCTAATTCTAGCTGATTTTATGACATATGTAGCAAAGACCTATCAAATAGGCCTATATATGCTGTGTTAAACACACATAACTTAGATATGATTCTTCAACTTAAATGTATGCCGATAGTAGTGAATCTGGTCAGAATTGCCTGGAGTGACTGGAAATCCTAGAAATGCTATGGTCTGTGCTACACCTTATCTTCAAAACGAGTTCGGTGACCCCCGATTTTTGTTACATTTCATCTAATTTTATCATATCCTACCTGCAGTCAAAGTTTTTAGAAAATATCTGTACGTGGAAAGTTTTTGGGCACGAACGTCCTTAACAGCCAAGCGCTGTTTTTTTTTGTCCGGTGTGGACATTCGCAGCGTCTCTGAGCCCCAGTTCAAGATCTTTAACGGGCCAGAAACTATAATCCAGGAAACTCAGAAAAGGCGAAGAGTTTTCATCGAAAGTGACGACGAAGCCGCATGGCTTGTGAGCAAGTTTGAAGCAGTTTTCTGTAAGAATGATGTTTGGCGGTTGGACAACAACTGTACTAAAATACTTTTTGTGGCTGTAATGATCATTATTTTCCAAAAATAAATATATTTTCTTGACAAAGGACATGTTAGTTTGCCGAATTCTGTTATGCAGTGTGACGATTTGAAAAGATGAATGAATAGATAAGCGCGCCATTACCAGATGTGAAGATGTGTTTATTTATTTATTTAATATTTATTTATCCAGGAGCATCCAATTTAGCAGAGCTAGTTTAAATGGAACCCTGACAAAACACAAAAACAAAACATTGAACATTAAAATTAGACAATTAAGTAATTACGTTAAGACAACATGTAACACAGGTGTTACTGTTTAACAACTTCCTCTTGAATTTAGATTGATTTTTTTTTGTTCTTTAGAACCGACTTGTTAGCCATATAATAAACAACTTTATAACCTTCGACCATTTGGTCGTTACAGAAAAATCTCAAACCTACCATATTGACCTCACTATTGCTCGGTCAATACAGGAAGGCCTCAGTTTGAGATTTTACTGTAACGACCTCACTCTCGGTTATTAAGTAGTTATTAATTACTCTTTAATTAATTTTATGTAGAACCCATGTCGATAGCAGTCTTTATAACTGAAATGGTTATCCTGCATAAATATGTTTATGTATTATAATTTTTTATTAAATGTCATCCCAAGGCTAGTGGGACACACAGAGAAAATTCGAAATGAGGTGTAGTATATAACAAACTTTTGAGCTAAAAGTTCCCTCAACAAGGGCTGTGCACACATGCACACACACACAAAAAAAGTAGGCCAATCAGTAACAATAATTTCTAAATTGATATCATAGATCAAGACATTTTTTGAAGAGCATCTTCACATTGATGAAGAGATCAGGTTTATAATGGATGGCAGTGGCTACTTTGACATCAGGAATCAGGAGGACAAGTGGATTCGCATTTTTGTTGAAAAGGGTGACCTGATCATTCTACCAGCTGGCATTTATCACCGTTTCACTTTGGATGAAAAAGTAAGTGGCCCTTATTCTGCCGACAATTCTCTAAGATAATCTTTGTCATGTCAGCATTACTAAGCTTGTTAACAGGTTATTTAGTCGAGGATGTGGCAAAGCGAAAGTGGGAGTAAAGAAAAGAGAAGAGAGATGAGGGCAGAAAGTAGGGAAAGCCTTTACACCCCAATCTCAACCCCAACCCCAGTTCCCCATTGACCAGCACCTCCAACCCCAGCCTCAATTCCCTATTGACGTCTTCTTTCCTCTTGGCTCGTCTAAGTGAAGTGAAACCTTTCCAACTAGGGCCTGTTCACTGGCTATGATCTCTTTGTTGGTATAAATTTGTCTCAGATCTTGAGACTAAGATGATCTCACATTACAACAGGCCAACTTACTTGATCACTTAAAAAACCTAGCAGTAAGTTTTTTTTTAGAACTTTTTAACATTTTGATACATTTACAGCACCAGTTCAAGGGCAACTGGCTTATTTAGGACTCATCTCCAGTGTATAGTGTTAATTTTGAGTAAAATGTCATTTTTTTATCAAAAATGATAGCGGCAATGACCAAAACTTAGTTTATTGCAAGATAAATAAAAATGTAAGGGTCGCTCTTTTTCCCATACCAACGATTGATGTAGACTTTCTCCTAATCCCCATCTTTTCCTCTACAGAACTACATCAAGGCAATGCGTCTGTTTATTGGTGAGCCTGTGTGGACACCTCATAACAGGCCTTCAGATGACAAACCTGCTCGTCTGAAATATCTTCAGAATTTGCAGGAAGGAGTGTTTACCAAAGCCTAAAACCTCCACGAGAAAGACATGTATGGTAGCATGTAGCTTGGAATATATTTTGTTAATACTGGGCTTTGTTGGAAAGGAAGAGTTGGTGAAAACCCGGTCATTAGAAAATGAGATCACACAATGAATAGTAAACTAGACAGGTGTGTTGTACCACTGTGTCTTAATGTTGCCCATTGTCTTCTGTGAAATATTAAGGAAATTAATGAATGAATAAATCAGTTGATAACTTACAATGTATGTATAACTTACTGCTCATAGGCTTGGAGGGGGGGCGCCCCCCCCAACCGTGACATCCATAAGAAAAGGTAGAGTATGCTCATCAGAAAATTTAAATGAGACCAATCTGGGTGTGGCTCTGGCTATATGTGACTCCTAAGAGATACCACTTAAGGTGGGTGTACACATGAATAGGAGTGAAATTTGAAGAATTGTTAGGAATAAAATTAGTTGGAAACACTACCAGACAGTTGACCCCCAAAAGAGAGCCCAAGGTTGGTAGGGGACTAAAGGGGGTAAGTTTCTAAAGAAACTGTGGTGCTGCGTCGGTGGGAGTATTACAAGATAATTTGGTTTTATCAGCTGAGTTGATAATATGAATTAGCCACCGTAAAGAGATTCAGAAGCTGACGTTTCGAGCGCTAGCCCTTTGTCGGAGCGAATCGCTCCGACGAAGGGCTAGCGCTCGAAACGTCAGCTTCTGAATCTC